>JBBPBX010038219.1:810-15439 GCA_038048925.1 Garcialebias charrua
ATATACATATATATATACATATATATATACATATATATATATATACATATATATATATATATATATATATATATATATATATATATATATATATACAGGTAGTCCCCGACTTACGAGCGCTCTTACTTACGAGGATCCGGACTTACGAGCTGGCAAATTTTTGGAAAAAACGCAAAAAATACTGAGTTTTTCTGTGTTTTTTCACCACAGTTCGTTAGCTAAACATGTGGACACACGTTTCCGATCATTTTTATGCACTCATAAGCAGTTTTTCGATGAAAAACGAGTGTTCGTAGTCGCGCTAGCAAAACCGTTCCAACTTACGAGCGAAATTCCGGACTTACGAGACACGTGGCGGCCGTTCCAAATTACGAGATTTCCGTGTTACGAGCGCCTCGTTGTAACGGAACTCGCTCGTAAGTCGGGGACTACCTGTATATATATATATATATATATATATATATATATATATATATATATATATATATATATATATATATATATATATATAGACAGACAGACAGACAGACAGACAACAAGCGTTGTCGCACTTGAGTTTGGAGACAGGAATGTGTAACATGAAATGTGTCAGTAGATGTTCTCTTCTCACAAGGTTGTCAGTTTATAAAATATGAAGAGAAAATCAGTCTGTTGCATCAAAAATAGTCAAAAACTCAGTTTTTTTTATTTATTCGTACTAAAATAATCAAATGTGTTTACATCTTTAAAACGGTTGGCAGCTTTGCGTTTGGAAAAAATAAATTACAACTACACAAGACCGTGTCAGAAGGCAGGTTTTTGTCTATCCATAGTGTTTATAATAATATAAAATAAAAGCTAACGAGATAAAATGTGTTGGAATAAATTTGGGTTTTCTTACCTTTAATAGATTTTAAAAATAATTTCTAATAACAGTATTTAAATAGAAATGTGTTTAATTCAAAAGCTTAACAGAAACTGGTAAGTTTATGGTCTTTGTGGGAATTGTTGGCAATAAATTAAAAAATACAAAACACAAAATTATGCCAGTGTTGCCCAATAAAAAGTCTTAATTGTAAGTGACATAAAACAATTAAAATTAAAAATTGTGTAATGGCACAAATAAATCCAAAGTGAATGATCACACACACTCTGACATACTGCAAACACAAATAAAGACAGATAAAATGAGAACGTCTTTCACTTAAATGATGCCAACACAAACAAGAGTTTAAAATCATGGAGTTTGATCACCTGTCAGAAAAAACAAGTTCAAGACTCAATAAAACCAAAATGAAATGGTTCTAAAATCTTATATAAAACTATTTCAAATGCATTGATCGATCAGAAGTGGGACTCAAACAGCAGGGAAACACAAACATAACAATACAAACAGATTCCTCCCATTTGTCCCACGCACTCACCTCTTCAGACATCAGTCCCATAAATATGAGTACAAAGAATAAAAGAGAGTGGGAAAGAGATGGGATGGAAACCAAAGCAGGCGAGTGGATGACAGACGTCCATGCAGAAGATGATGTTTGTTTTAGTCTCGGTGGTGTTACAGTGAGAGGAAACAGACAGATCACAGTGAAGCTTCAGATGTAGGTGACGGAACCTTTACTGTGTTTCTCTATCGTGATTTCTATGTAGGACGTGGGAATGTAGCCTTCCTCCCCACTCTGCTTCCTGGCTCGCGTCCAGCCGTCCCCTTTATCCACCTCGATGATGTACAGAACCTGATGGGAGAGTCCAAATGAGTGCACATCAGAAGGCAAATCTATAAAATGCAGATTTGATGGAAACACGCAATATAAAAAATAACAAAGACATTTAATGAGGGGAAGTTTAAGGGAAATTAGCAAATTCAGGTCAGTTCAAGTCAATTAATCAAATATGTGAAAGCTTGTCGGCAGCATCCAAAGCTGACAGCTTCTGTAAACTTTTTTATTTTTATTTTTTTTTAGCATATCCTGATTCAATAGTCCCTCCAGGTGGATGCAATTTTGTGACTGCAACTATTAACACAAAAAAAATATTAACACAAAAAATATATATATTTTTTTTCATTCTTTTTTTTTTTTCAAATATTGCTTTGAGTCGCAATTTTGACCAATAACTGCAACTTTTCTGTAAATCTGATCATTTGTCTCAGACCCTCGACTGGTTTCACTTCCTGAAATCTAAGCCTGGCTGAGCCTGTAAGATTAATAAAACATGTCCGATGGCAGACGATCAAATTTACCATAAAAAACTAACAGTAAAATCCTGGATTTACGTAGGAAGACAACACAGTTAACCAAACATGATTTACATGAAGTTCAGCAAATTTTAATAAAATGTCTTAGCTAAAAACTCAAAACGATGTACAAAAAAAAAAAGAAGAAGGTTTTAATAACATTGGTATCTGTTTACCAATTTACATAGTCATGACTTTTTCAAAAATTTGTGACTACGCTGTAGCACATTTTCAGAAACGTCAACTAAACTGTAACATAAAAAAAGTGTGTGACATGTGTAACTACTTAGCATCCTTCATTAAATCTGTACTCAATGCAGTAAATTTTATTTTAATGGTATATTTTGTCTCAACTTGCCCATGAAAACATTTACATAGTCATGCATGTAGTTCACATATCACCATGTGGTGGCGCCATAGTTTGTGAGTTCTGGAAGAAGAAGCATTACCTCATTCTCAGCCATCATCAGTGTCCCCTCATCCTTCCCTATGAGTCAAACAAAAATAGCATCAATGTTGACTCAACTCTCAAACAGATGCAGATATGTGTGCAACTAATTTTGTGTAGTTACAGCCAGGACACACACCTGCTAATTACCTCTGTCTGGAACTTAATACACAGGTAAAACCAAAGTGGTGCTCCGACGTGACTCTGCACACTCTCTATTTTGTTCGTTCTTACCATCAAACGAGTACATCGCTTTGCAGTGTCCGATAACAGGCAGTGGGTCGTCGTCCTCAAATTCGTCGTCAAACTCTTGAGGGTCGTGGTTTGGATGTCCCGACTGAGCAGGGCTGGGGTGGTGTAGGGGTGTGTGATGCTCCTGGCTGGTGTCGTCTGTGTAACTGCCCTCAGGACTGAAGGGACATAGACGAGAGCTTTGTGTGTGTGTGCATTACTAAAATACAGCAGGGCTGTTCGCTTCAACGCACTGACAAAATACAGACACGACATGGGTTGATCATAAAGAATGCTGAGTCATTATTTCTAACAGGTGCACACAATAGCTCAGGAAAAAAACACTGGTTTTAAACTGCATAAATATATGAACTGGAGATTTTAGAATGAAAATAAATCTCATGTCTTCATCATTTGTAAGAGGAAGGCAATTAATCCTATTGAGAATACATTAATGTAACTATCCACAGGATGGAGTCCATTAATGCAATGGTTTATTATCTGGGTGTCCAAAAACTTCTTTAAAAAGTCTTCAGTTGATCCAAAATGCTGCTGCCAGAGTCTTGAATGGAGTTAGTGGGAGAGATCACATCTCTCCAGTTTTAGCTTCTCCCCACTGGCTCCATTGAATTAACTTTTTTATTTTCATTTACCCTTTATTTATACAGGTAGTCTCATTGAGTCACGAGAACTCACTTTCAAGAGACCTGTTTTTTGGGGGAGCAAATGGTGGGAGTTAAGGGCCTTGCTCAGGGGTCCAGAGTTGGGCAAATGAGGGTGGAGGCAGGTGCAGGTGTTTCACCTTTTCCACCCACATTTTGATGTTGATGGTAACGGGAGCTGAACCTGCGACTTTCTGATCACAGGCCCATCTTCTCCAACCTCTGCGCCACCACTCCCCATTCAAAATCTTACTTCTAACCTACGAAGCTCTCAACAACCTAGCTCCATCTTATATTCAAGATCTTATCGTTCCATATTTTCCTAACAGAGCACTTCGCTCTCAGGCTGCAGGTTTACTTGCAGTTCCTAGAGTTTCCAAAAGCAGAATGGGAGGAAGATATTTCAGTTATCAGGCTCCTCTCGTGTGGAACCAACTTCCAGTTTCTGTCCATGAGGCTGACACATTGTCCAGTTTTAAGACGTTCCTTTTTGATAAATCCTATAGTTAGGGTTGGCTTGTTATGCTGCCATAGACAAAGACAAGACAGAGGACAAACTGACCTCATTTCCTGAAATGAATTGTTAAAATTGAATAGTTTTCATTTGATATATTTCCATCTTAACATGATTCTCGACCTGCCATTGTGTATCTGTTCCTCTCAAATTCAGCTGGTCGAAGCAGATGGCCGCTTGTCCTGAGCCTGGTTCTGCTAAAGGTTTCTTCCTCACGAGGGAGTTTTTCCTTTCCACTGTCACCTTCATGCTTGCTCAAGATGAGAGTTCTGCGATGGAGTTAGACTCAAAGCAGTCTGCTCCTCAGATAAATAATGTTAAATTATTATTTTTATATATTAATGTTTCTGTTCAGTGCCCTGAGACGACTTCTGCTGTGACTTGGCGCTATATAAATAAACTGAACTGAAATTGAATAACTAGGCAGACACAACATAACAGTGGAGGAGACTCGCGACCCCAACTATCACAGGATGAATTGTAAATGGAATGTACTTATACTTAAGGTTGGTTTATACTCTGCAAGACGCCCCGGCGCATGTCTTTTACCCCCGTTGACTGAGCAAACATTGCGCAACTTTTGGCCGCACTCCCGCTGCTATCCCTCGTTCGACAGCCTGTTGTGTACATGGCCCCCAAGCAGAACTCCGAGACGCCGACGATGCGGCTCGCAGCGTGTGATTGGTTCAAAGTTTGTGGGCGTTTTTTGTTTTTGCTTTGACAGACAGGGATAGATTTGAAGAGAAACTTGTATGTGTGTGAGCACGCAGGGCAAACCGTGCGCCTCACACTTTGCGCATTGCACCCAACACACACACACACACACACACACACACACCACCCACCAATACATATATATATATATAAATATATATATATATATTTACGCGCGCGCACTCAAAAGCATGCCTGCGCCTGCATGCACCCTTTAAAACAAAGCAAATTCCGCTGTGATACAACAAGCCGTGTTGGTCTAGTGGTAAAGACGTTGCGCTCCCACTCAAAGGACGTGAGTTCGAATCTCACATGGTTGAGTTTTTTTTGTTTTGTTTTTAAATACGGTTATACGGGTACAGCGTGCAAAACTGTAACTAAAGCCTATTTTGTGTGAGAAATCATTTAATATCTTATATTTTTTTATATATGTGATTGCTATTTGAATTGATTGTTAATTTTGTTTGAAGAAGGGACAGAAATAATGAGATTTTTTTCTTCTTCTGCCTCCTTTCATTTTTTTCATGAAATCCTGGAATGCAGTGGGAGGGAAGAGGGAGGGATTTATTATAATTTATCCCCCCACGTCTTGCCAAGTATAAACACTCATGCGGTCGGTGACACACACGCAATTGCATCATCGCTGGGTTCACTCAGCGGGAGGTAAAAGACATGTCGGGGGGAGGTAAAAGACATGAGACGCTAGTATAAACCCAGCTTTAGCGCCTTTCCATCTTATCGAGATACTCAAAGCTCTTTACAACACAATCTGTGCCTCATTTACCCATTCATACAGCACTCTACTGGATCTGTACAAAGCTAATTGAACAAATCATTCTAAAGAGACTAATCAGAGCTTTATCACATTCATACACCGATGGGACACACATTGGAGGCAATGAGTATAACTGTTTATATTTGTGTGTTAATCTGAGAGGAAGGAAAGTTTACCTCTCTCTGCCGTGAGGCGTGTGTTGATGGTTGTCTGCGCTGTGTCTCCTTTCTCCTCTGGAGCTCTGCTTTCCCTCCACTTCAGACAACCAGCTCTGTCAACGCAACAACAAAAGATTTAAGAGAAACATCCTGATCACATACTCTTCAGTTAAAATGTGGTGATGTTCCTAGATTCCTCCTGGACCTCATTTCGGTGGATTTCGGAGCGCAGCTTCTGGATGTTAGACATGGTTTCCGATATCTTCGGCTGCAGGCTGTTGGGGTCGCCCATCTGAGGATTCTTCTCGTACACATCCTTCATCTTGTTCAAAGCGTCCCTGATAGAAGAGCACAAATATTCTCAGATGAAGTGCCACTCTGCTCTTTGCACGTCTACACGCATGTAAAACCGATTCTGAATTCCTGACGGTCTCACCTCTGATCCGTTTCTTTCTGGAGCTCCTTGTTGAGTTCGTCAATCTTCTGCTGCAGTTTCTTCCTCCTCTGCTCAGGTGGTAAGTGGCTGAAATCCTCCAGAGACGGTGCCTGGGGGAGCACACACACAGCATAAAAACACCACAAACAAAGTTAAAGACAGGATTTGGCAAATAATCAATCCCATCATCTGCATACGTAGTTCCCTCTAATGTCAGAAAAGCAGTTTGCAGTCAACAGAGTGAAAATCTGTCAGTCTCCATGTTACTGATATTTCTGTTAGGGCTGAACGATTTTGGAAAATAATCTAATTGCAATTTTTTTTCTATAAATTGCAATTGCGATTTAAAACGCGATTATTCTTTAATATCTTCTCAAGTATTTTTCAACAAACAGAGGCAATAAATCAATCTGTTTTATAATAAACAATATCACACACAATAAGTGTCGACACTTTGCTTACTTGAAGTTGAAGCACTAGTTGTCATTCTAGCCATGCAACCATCGTAAATGTCTTTGTGGTGTTTTTTTTTTAAAGTGTTGATAAAGATTTGTGTCACGTGACCAGTCAAATTGCAGCCTTCGCGATTAGAAAATCTCATTTTATCATATTGCGATATTATTGCAAATGCAATTAATTGTTCAGCCCTAATTTTTGTGCATCTCCAGTTAAATCCAATCTAACGACCAGCTGCTGTTCAACATGGTCCGTGCCTCCATTTGTCTCAAAAGCAGGCAGCTCAAACCAGCTGGAAGGTGTTGTAGTCAAATATCTCTTAACTTAAATATTAGATATTCAAATACGAAACAAAATCCTCTCAGAGGGAACACCTCTTTAATCAGCCTTTTTGAAGTTTTGATTAGTATGACAGATCACACTGGTTGAAATAAAACCGGATCATTTCCATTTGACTACATTATATAAAAACAAAGCGCCTGTTTGTAATTTGAGACATTTTTAAAGACATTAACCGGTTCATGTTTGACAGACAACAGGAAAACTAACAGATAGGGTTCAGGGGCTAACTTTAGCATTTCTACCCGCTTTGTGCTGTGAAGCAGACACTAAGGGGCGTCCTATGTGGTGAGGAGGACGCACACGCTGTTAGCTAAACTGCTGTGTCTGACACACACATACTCACCGTCTTCACTGGCCACTGAGCCACAACGCATCAACCATTAACCATCACAGTAGGAAAAACAAAGAACACGAGACGCCTGTTAGTCGTCAGCATAATCATCACAGAACAGTGGTAGCGTTTGTGCTCCCAGTGTGCGCAGGACGTCAAATATAAAATCAAAACACAGTTTGATAGTGTTTGATAAACTATTGACAGCCCTTTTTTAAAAACATTTTGTATGAATATTCTGCAGTTAGTGATTCTAAGCAGCTGTGAGGACGTGTCTTTAAAAGTCCATCACCTTATAAAGGTTTTGTGCAACCCATTAAATGAATGATGCTATTTTTTCGGCTGAATGCAAAGTTATTCTGCTTCATTATTAGAGATACACGATATTATCGACACGGTATCGGCCGATATTAGCGTTAAAATTCAATATCGGACATTGGTCATTCCCTTAAAATAACTCGCCGATATAAAAGGCGCTGTTTATGTCTGCAGCGGCAGCACAACGTGATGACGTTGCAGCGGCAGTGCAACGCGATGACGTCACGTGTGCCAACCTGATCTCATGGCGGAGAGGAAATTTAAAAATGTCGGCGGTGTGGAAGTTTTTTCGTTGGTGAGGATGTCGGATTCCAAAGATCTGTGAACTACGTTGAGCCTCGCTACATCGTCCGCAGTCTGAGATACTTTCTCCGACGTAATGCTGCCTGAGTTACAAGCTGTCATTTCCGATGTCATTGAGAAGCTAATAGCCGATAGCACAACTTGTTGGGTAAGTTTTACCACAGACATTTGAACGTTGCGTTAGCCCCATTTGCATGATTGCTCTTACAGCACAATAGATAGACAAAAACTTTGAACTTAAAAAGTCTGTCCTTCATGCACAGGAGTGCAGAGGACACCACACTGCAGCTAAGAACCTGGAACAAGCCTCCACAAGTGAGACAGCATCGCACGTGACTAATACGGTGGCCCTAAGGTGTAAATTAAAAACAGAATTACATTTGAAAAAACAACAAAAACAACAAAATCACAACAGCATTTGGAAAAACGGAATCACATTAGAAAACATGGAATTACCGGTACATTTAAGCCAAACAGGAAGTTTTTTTTTTTTTTACTTTACTAACAGCAGAAAACGTCCTGTTGGGCTAATTAATTCAGTTTTTTCAAATGTAATTGTTTTTTCTAATGTGATTCGGGCCACTTCCGCTTTGGCTCAATACAATTCTGTTTTTTCAAATGTAATTCCGTTTTTTTCCCCCCAAATGTTGTGATTTTGTTGTATTTGTTGTGTTTTTTCAAATGTAATTCTGTTTTTTCAAATGTTGTTCATTTACACCTTAGGGCCACCGTAGACTAATGCTAATAAATAACATTTAATAACATTTAACACTTTTCATTTAATATAAGTCAAAGTGCTATGCATATCATATGGCTGTTACTGAATATATGTCACCAGCTCTTACAGCTGTTCCACAATTTTTGTAGCAAATAAGCCTAAAGAAGAGGCTATGTTTTGACAAAATAAAAAATATCGGTATTGGCATCGGTTATCGGCCAAATATGTTTTAGCATATCGACATATCAGATATCGTCCAAAAATCCAAGATCGTACATCCCTATTAATTATATTTGGTGGAAACACGCAAACAAATGACTTAAAACAAAAAAAAACTAGAAAAATAAATAATTCAGGATTTTAAATTCAGAATGCAACATGCAATAATCCAGAGCTATTCAACTGGCGGCCCATGGGCCTTTTTTGGCCCGCAGGTGATTTCAATCTGGCCCACCGACAAGTTAATTAATAAATAAATAAAAATAAATAAATGAAGCGGGGGGTGGATGCTGGGTTTGGGTTATGTTTATTGCATTTATGATTCAATGCAATAAACAAATTTAAAAGGCAACAGATCATTATAATACTTGGTTTATTTACATAATGACTTTAAAGGTATTATGACATGATGTTGGAAATTTGCATATTTGTCAGAACATATATATATCTTATATCATTGAGCTCTGTTCGTTTTTGCAAAATAAATTATAAATATATTAAAATTTTATTCTACAAGCCCAAAACCAGAAAAGTTGGCACGTTGTGCAAATCGCAAATAAAAACAGAATACAATGACTTGCAAATCTTTTTCAACCCATATTCAACTGAATAGAATGCAAAGACAATATATTTAATGTTCGAACGGAGAAACTTTATTTTGTTTTGCAAATAACCATTAACTTAGAATTCAATGGCAGCAACACATTGCAAAAAAGTTGGCACAGGGACATATTTACCACTGTGTTACATCGCCTTTCCTTTTAACAACACTCAGTAAACGTTTGGGAACTGAGGAGACCAATTTTTGAAGCTTTTCAGGTGGAATTCTTCCCCATTCTTGCTTGATGTACAGCTTAAGTTGTTCAACAGTCCGGGGTCTCCGTTGTCGTATTTTACGTTTCATAATGCGCCACACATTTTCAATGGGGGACAGGTCTGGACTGCAGGCAGGCCAGGGGAGGACCCGCACTCTTTTGCTACGAAGCCACGCTGTTGTAACACGTGCAGAATGTGGCTTGGCATTGTCTTGCTGAAATAAGCTGGGGCGTCCATGAAAAAGACGTCGCTTGGATGGCAGCATATGTTGCTCCAAAACCTGTATGTACCTTTCAGCATTAATGGTGCCTTCACAGATGTGTAAGTTACCCATGCCTTGGGCACTAATGCACCCCCATACCATCACAGATGCTGGCTTTTGAACTTTGCGCCTATAACAGTCCTGATGGTTCTTTTCCTCTTTGGTCCGTAAGACACGACGTCCACAGTTTCCAAAGACAATTTGAAATGTGGACTCATCAGACCACAGAACACTTTTCCACTTTGCATCAGTCCATCTCAGATGAGCTCGGGCCCAGCAAAGCCGGCGGCGTTTCTGGATCTTGTTGATGAATGGCTTTTGCTTTGCATAGTAGAGCTTTAACTTGCACTTACAGATGTAGCGACGAACTGTAGTTACTGACAGTGGTTTTCTGAAGTATTCCTGAGCCCATGTGGTGATATCTTTTACACACTGATGTCGGTTTTTGATGCAGTACCGCCTGAGGGATCGAAGGTCACGGGCATTCAATGTTGGTTTTCGGCCTTGCCCCTTACGTGTAGTGATTTCTCCAGATTCTCTGAACCTTTTGATGATATTACGGACCGTAGATGGTGAAATTCCTAAATTCCTTGCAATAGCTCGTTGAGAAAAGTTGTTCTTGAACTGTTCGACAATTTGCCCACGCATTTGTTCACAGAGTGGTGACCCTCGCCCCATCCTTCTATGTGGATGACTGAGCATGTCAAGGAAGCTGCTTTTATACCCAATCATGGCACCCACCTGTTCCCAATTTGCATGTTCACCTGTGGGATATTCCAAATAAGTGTTTGATGAGCATTCCTCAAATTTCTCTGTCTTCTTTGTCACTTGTGCCAGCTTTTTTGAAACATGTTGCAGGCATCAAATTCCAAATGAGCTAATAATTGCAAAAAATAACAAAGTTTACCAGTTCGAACGTTAAGTATGTGGTCTTTGCAGTGTGTTCAATTGAATATAGGTTGAAAAAGATTTGCAAGTCATTGTATTCTGTTTTTATTTGCGATTTCCACAACGTGCCAACTTTTCTGGTTTTGGGCTTGTAAATTATGCTAATTTTTTCTCTGGTACTTGCTGGGATACACCCCTAAAATTCTGCGCATTTCCGCAATACGTCATCACATCAGTGTGACGTGACAACGGGAAGAAGGCAGAGCCTTGCCCGTTTGTTTGGTGTGTTAACTGCTTGCCATACTCATTCATTTCCTGAAGGATCGCCTCTTTTATTTGTGTAACTTGAAAAATGCCGTCACGTTGTAGCGCATTTGTGTGTTCTAATATCAGCAGTGAACAAGTGAGCCTTCACAAATTTCCAAAAGATGAGAAACTTCGACAAGAATGGACCAGACAAGGACCGGTGGGTTCCAGGAGTCGTATGTCTGCAGCGACCATTTCACTGCCGATTGTTTTCAGCACCTGGTATAAAAGAATCTTTAGGATTACCAGTAAGATTCAGAAGACTTTTAAAACCGGATGCTATTCCTACTATTTTTAAAAGAAAATCTACAGAAGAAAGTCCCACAGGAGCTACCATGTCGAAACAACGCAGGGACCATCGGAAGACTGTCCAGGAGATGAGTAAGTCTTTGTGTAAACATAATCGGAGGTGTGTAGTGTTTTAGATTATAAACTATTTATTTTACGTGAGTTCATGTTGTTTTACTTTATACACTGTGAGTGTATAAAGCCAATTATCACGGCAGATTCTTTATGTTCGCTGCTAACAAGCTAGCCGAATCAGTAGCACACACACTTTTCTAATAATGTATTTTTAAATTATGTCAGCGCGATCAGGAATAAGCAACGATAGCAGCTAACACACTAGCCGAGATACAGGCCACGTTGCTATGTATGTATTTTTAAATTATGTCTGCGCCATCAGGTAACATCTGTAGTTTCTTTTTATTCGGGGAGGGTTTATTAATGAGAGTTTTGGAAGATTTACTGTCTTAAAATGATATATCTCAGACGTGACCGGTGTCAGGGACTCTGTTAGCCAAGATAGCTGCTAAGAAACATTAGCCGAGAGCCCGGAGCAAACACGTAGCTATGTATGTATTTTTAAATTATGTCTGCGCGATCAGGTAACATCTGTAGTTTCTTTTTATCCGGGGAGGGTTTATTAATGAGAGTTTTGGATGATTTACTGTCTTAAAATGATATATCGCTGACGCGACAGGGAATAAGCCGAGATAGCAGCTAACACACTAGCCGAGATACAGGCCACGTTGCTATGTATGTATTTTTTAATTATGTCAGCGCGATCAGGTAACATCTGTAGTTTCTTTTTATTCGGGGAGGGTTTATTAATGAGAGTTTTGGAAGATTTACTGTCTTAAAATGATATATCTCAGACGTGACCGGTGTCAGGGACTCTGTTAGCCAAGATAGCTTCTAAGAAACATTAGCCGAGAGCCCGGAGCAAACACGTAGCTATGTATGTATTTTTAAATTATGTTTGCGCGATCAAGTAACATCTGTAGTTTCTTTTTATTCAGGGAGTGTTTATTAATGAGAGTTTTGGAAGATTTACTGTCTTAAAATGATATATCTCAGACGCGATAGGACATGCTCCGCCATTATTATTTAAATGCACGTTGGAGCGTGCCTTCCCGTTGTCACGTCAAGATGACGTTTTGCGGAAATGCGCAGATTTTTAGGGGCGTATCCCAGAGAAAAAAACTACCATAACTTGGAATAAAATTTTAATATATTTATAATTTATTTTGCAAAAACGAACAGAGCTCAATGATATAAGATATATGTTCTGACAAATATGCAAATTTCCAACATCATGTCACAATACCTTTAATCCCTGGATGTCCGGCCCCTGAGCTGATGGCTTTCAGAAACTGTGCCCCCTTGAGTAGTTTTGTAGAACAGCCCTGCATTAATCTATTATTTAGGTCCAGATTATTCCATTATTAATAGATCTGTTTATTGTTGCGAATTTAAAATGACCATTTTTCCCATTAGACTGTCAACAAAGCACCGTTATCTGGCCTTAAATATTCATGTGTTTCGTTTAAAGATAAACTTAATCAGTGAGACATATTTTCAACAGTTTGTCAGCCTGTTTCTCCGACTGTTCTGAGGGAACCCTCACAGAGAGGCAGCCAATCACAGATGGGCCTGACAGAACCCAGGAAATGAAAGCCAATCAAAGCTTTAGCTCGGCACCGAGGCTGGGCGTTATGTTTGTGATAAACCATCTGAGAGCACAAAGCTCTGTTTTCACAGCTCGATCACAGTGTTAGCACACTCGCAGCACTGCAGACCAACATCTGTACATCACACCAAACGTTGGTAACCAATGTTCCTGAGGTTATTTAGCCGTGTTAGATACACACAAACACACAAAGCACTGCAACCACGGGGACAATAACCCTCCAAATCCCACACACCGTCAATCACTGGAAATCCTCTGAGCTGTGATTGAAGCAAACATCTGTCTCAGAAATGATATGACAGAAACACATGAAAAACAAAAGCAACAAAAAGGAAGAAACGAGAAGACAAAAAACGGGAGGGAAACAAAAATCCAAAAGAAAAACGATTCAACCGAATGTCTGCAAGTTCTTGAAATTTAATTACTGCACTTTTGTTCTTTAGGTTTATCAGTGCATCAAAATAAAATCTTGCTAAAGACAACTAAAAATATATATTTAACCATGACCTGCAGACATCCTGCAAAAAAAGAACCCTCCACAAAAATAACCGAATAGCACAAACCCGTCTTGAATTCATCGCTACTTCCTGTCTCGGCCCTTTCCTCAGCTCCCTCAGAGTCTGGGGGATTTTGGGTGAGGTAGTCTTAATCTCAGGCCGATAGTGGCTCACACGGTCAGCGTTCAACCGCGGTGTGGGAAAAGGGTGGCGGGAAGATCGATGATGATGAGCAGAGGAAGAGGAGGAAGGTGAAGGAGGAGGGGCAAAGGAGGGGGACTGGTGAGAGGACAAATCCAGAAATCAAAGAAAAAGTAATTTAGATTTGCATTTGTTACAAACTTTTCTCTTTTCATGGAGGTGTTTAGTCGAGTCTGCCGGTCGACGGCACTGAATTCACTCCACTTTCTGCAGCCACTCTTCGGTTTGTTAAAAACAAGTCTTTAACCGTTTTCCAGTGACCAGATGTAGCAGATGTTTCCAAATTTCTCACTGTGCACATTATTTATGGTGTAAACTATGATAAAGCAAGATATCATCTATCTGACTGCACACAAACAAATCACACAAAGATCAATATTTGTAACTATACGGTATCCGATTAATGAAGTTGAAGTTAAAGGAGTGAACGGATCGAACTGCTGGTTTTAGCAAAACAACATCTTTAAGCCCTTTTCTGCTTTTAAACCAGATGTTCCATTTAAAAGCGATGCAGTTTCAAAGAAAAGCCTTCAAAACATTTGCCTCTAAAAAGATCAAATACGAACGAACATGAAAATAATAGTGAGTGTTAAAGAAAGCACTTTCTGTAATGTCACCGTTTGTCACATAGGGTTGTGATAATGTGAGGCAGCTGATAGGCTAATTATAAACCAACAGCAGGAAGTTAATGAATGACCAGGGGCACTTTTACGAAGAGGCCTAACATCTAAAGAATGTGTCAGAGGACTTAAGCCTGGTTTATACTTCTGTCTTACGTCTTTTACCCCCCGTTGAGTGAACAAACATTGCGCAACTTCTGGCTGCACTCCTGCTGTGATCCCCC
>JBBPBX010038220.1:0-30513 GCA_038048925.1 Garcialebias charrua
GTCCTTTGTGTGTTGAGGACGGATCAGAAGTTGAAAAAAGCCTGATTGAATGCGTTTCTTGTCAAAGCTAAAATATTCCTACGAAACCTGCTTACGGTCGCAATTCCTACAAGCTATGGAGACAAACTTTATCGCCATGGTAACTGAAACATAAATATGATTGCTGCTACTCTCATGAGAGTGGTCCAGATCGAAAAGACTTCACGAACCACATGAAACCATTTTATGACTGTTCAAATAAATCTACCTGCTGCCAATCTTTGGACCTTTCTCCATGAGAGTAACAGCAGAACTCTGCTTCTTTATTCGTGAGGCATTAATCAAACACAATAAACAAATAATGGATAAAAAACAAATGAAATGTTTTGGCCTTTACTAACAAAACTGATAATTAAGACACTTCCTTTTCTTTCCTTTTTTAATGAAGCAAAATCTTCATAGCAACTTTTTCTAGAGAGTTTCTTGAACGGCCATTTTTAGGAGACATAATTTATATTTATCAAGACTGATTAGCTAACAGTTAGCCAGAACACAGCTGGGAACAGCTCCAACCTCCAAGATTTCAAAGCAGTTCATTTAAACGCCATTTAATTAATCTTTTGTGACATTTTCTGACTTCCAATTAGCGCACACTGATGATGATGTCCTTATTCTCCACATCATTAATCCCTTCTGAGCCGTATCATAAATCCTAATTATTGCCTTTAGTCTTGGTGGGATGAGTCGTCTTTGTTGCAACTTGATCCCAAATTCCCAACTTCTCCTGTATATTTTGCAAAGCCCCCAAACACACAACACACAAAGAGAGACACACAGTGCACGTACAGTGACATCCTGGAACTGTAGTCTCATGGCAGGTCCAGCAGGCTGAGGCCGGTTGCTAATTTCCAAGATGGTCTTCAGTAAAACTCCCAGCAGGCTTTCCACAATTAACTCCACTTCCTCGGACACCGCGGGCTCCTGAAACACAAACACAGAGCTGAATTATGGGCGACACGAACAGGATTATCCTTCAATTAACAAAAACAAAAAACATTTTAATCCAAAATGTGAACGCAAAACGTTTTGAGTCTAATTCCTAACTGAACTATGCAAAAACGACCTAAAGGTTGTTTGATTAAATTGCTTTTTGTCCAGCCATATGGGCTGAAACGGAATATAATGATTTGAAACTTAAGTCATTTGCTTTAAAATTTCAGTTTTATAATTTAGTTTCAATTTCAAAATTCAGTTTTTTGTGTCACACATCCGGGTCCTTCCAGAGCAGGGGTCTGCAACCCGTGGCTCTTTGGTCCCTCTTAGGCAGCTCTTTCAGGCTTTGACCAAAACTGACATAAAACTGAATTTTATTGGTTATACAAACAACAAAAAAGGATTACCGTAGTTCAAACAGTTTTCCTGTGATTTATTTTGCAACTAGAGTGAAAACAAGGAGTAAAACATACTTTAAAGCTCCACTGACATGATTTTCTAACTTTTCAAAAAATGGCACAACATATATAAATATTAAGATTGACCCCTGACCGTTTTTGCTAAAATAATGTGAAATGAATGAAAATTCCTCTCAAAAATAGTTTAAAATTAGCGCCGTTTTTTTACACGGTAAATTCGGGTTTTTCCGGTCACGTGATTGTAACGTCAGATAAAGAACTTTGCTCCAACCGCACATTGAATACAATGGACAAAAATATAAACGCATCCGTCGAATTTAGCCATTTAAAACTGTAGATATTAGCGATATGGCTTCAGTTCGTGAAGAAGAAGTTATTTTGAGTGATGAACAACAAACAGCAAAGTTCCTTTTCGCCGTGTTGCTTGTTTTGTTTTCAGGAGAGGTTGCACATCCATGAAGTGAGCACCAGATGTCAGCAAAGCTACCGTGAACTCTTACAGAGCTCCGTAATGGAGAAATATATAAACGTATCCGTCGAATTCAGCCATTTAAAACCGTAGATATTAGCGATTTGGCTTCAGTTCGCGAAGAAGAAGTTATTTTGAGTGATGAACAACAAACAGCAATGTTTCTTTTTGCCGTGTTGCTTGTTTTGTTTCCAGGAGAGGTTGCACATACATGAAATGAGCACCAGATGTCAGCAAAGGGCCCACTTCATGAATGTGCAACCTCTCCTGAGAAAAAAACAAGCAACACGGCAAAAAGAAACATTGCTGTTTGTTGTTCACCACTCAAAATAACTTCTTCTTCACGAACTGAAGCCAAATCGCTAATATCTACAGTCTTAAATGGCTGAATTCGACGGATACGTTTATATATTTCTCCATTACAGAGCTCTGTAAGGGTTCACGGTAGCTTTGCTGACATCTGGTGCTCACTTCATGTATGTGCAACCTCTCCTGGAAACAAAACAAGCAACACGGCAAAAAGAAACATTGCTGTTTGTTGTTCATCACTCAAAATAACTTCTTCTTCACGAACTGAAGCCAAATCGCTAATATCTACGGTTTTAAATGGCTGAATTCGACGGATACGTTTATATATTTCTCCATTACGGAGCTCTGTAAGAGTTCACGGTAGCTTTGCTGACATCTGGTGCTCACTTCATGGATGTGCAACCTCTCCTGAAAACAAAACAAGCAACACGGCGAAAAGGAACTTTGCTGTTTGTTGTTCATCACTCAAAATAACTTCTTCTTCACGAACTGAAGCCATATCGCTAATATCTACAGTTTTAAATGGCTAAATTCGACGGATGCGTTTATATTTTTGTCCATTGTATTCAATGTGCGGTTGGAGCAAAGTTCTTTATCTGACGTTACAATCACGTGACCGGAAAAACCCGAATTTACCGTGTAAAAAAACGGCGCTAATTTTAAACTATTTTTGAGAGGAATTTTCATTCATTTCACATTATTTTAGCAAAAACGGTCAGGGGTCAATCTTAATATTTATATATGTTGTGCCATTTTTTGAAAAGTTAGAAAATCATGTCAGTGGAGCTTTAACTTGATGCTTTATTTCTTTATATGAAGAGCTATTAATACACTAAGCATTAGGGCTTAGTGTATTACTAGCTGATGTGATGTCTCTCTTAGTTAATCCTAGATGTTATTATTGTTTTTCTCTTGCATTTGTTGTTGGATGTGACTGGGACCCTGTGTACATAATCTCGTTTTCAACACATGTACTACATGCGGTGCAAATGACAATAAATTCTCTCTGACTCTGACTCTGACTCTGACTCTATCTGCATAGGTTATAGAATTTTTTTTTTAAAGGTAAAAACAGAGTAATCAAACGCAGATTGACAGATTGACGTTTCACGTCAGTGAAACTTCCTTTATGGAAATGTAGAGAAGTGGTTCAGTCTCAAGGAAGTGGTAAAACACAAAGGAGAAAAATAGAAAAATAACTTCCTTTTCGGCGTACAGTATTGTCAAAATCTGCCAAAAATCAAGTGGCGTCACAGGAGCACACACAAGAGGACCTGCTGTTTCAGTTCTTGGAAATTTAACAAGATTAGCACCTAAAAAAAATTATTTGTTTGCTCAAGATTCAAGCAAATGTGTGTTTCCGTTGACTTTTTCCTTAATAAATGCACTTTAATGGTCAAAACAGCTTCATTTATCCTGCCTGTTAAATTATGAGCCATAATCGATCTTTGGCAGGAAGGGAAATGAAGCTGTTTTGACCATTACAGTGCATTTATTAAGGAAAAGGTCAACGGAGACACAGCTTTGCTTTAATCTCAAACAAACAAATAATTGTTTTTAAGTGTTAATCTTGTTAAATTTTGAAGAACTGAAGCAGCGAATCCTCTCGTGTGCGCACCTGCGGTGCCACTAGATTTTTGGGCAGATTTTGACAATACTGTACGTTGAAAAGGAAGTTATTTTTCTATTTTTCTCCTTTGTGTTTTACTGCCTCCTTGAAACTGAACCACATATCTACATTTCCATAAAGGACATTTCACTGACACGAAACGTTACGTCAACCTGTCAATCTGCATTCGATTCCTCTGGAAGGACCCGGATGTGTGACACAAACAACTGAATTTTGAAATTGTAACTGAAATTTTAAAGCAAACAAATTCAGTTTCAAACCATTAAATTCAGTTTGTGATGGCGTAAGTTTCAGCCCATACAACCAGCTCAACATTGAACCATAAGCAAAAGCTGCTTTGATTCAGTCTCAAACACTAAAGTGCTGGCAGATCGTCAGATTTCCAACTTAATGTTTAAGCATGGTGAGGTAAAAGTGAAAGTTTCAGGGCTGTGGGTATCAGTCCAAGTTCACAAATGAAGGACAGGAATACAACGGAGAAAATGTTGGTTAAGCATTTAAAGACAGCTCAAGAAGAGCGTGTGTTTGTGTGTGCTCTTAGTTTCGTTTCTCCCTCTGACAAGACAGATTTTGCCAAAAAAAAATAAAAAAAGAAGGGGTAATAATGAGAGGGAATCTGTGGCACACTGGCTGCCACCTGCCAATCTGTGCTGGGCGCCTTCATCGTTAGCCACGCTTCCAGTAGCAAACAACGCTATCCAGACATACCTTGCTCACAGAAAAATCAGAAAAAGCTCAAAGTCGCTTCAACAGTCCTAACTGCTAAATTGACGAGCCTCATTAGTCAGGTGCACAACTGTCAGAACCCATGTTATCCCCCTAATTGACAATACAGTATACAACAAACAAAGGATATTTGCCCAGAATTTGCTGTTAAAAGTCAATACAGTATTGCTACTACTAAACAAAAATATATTCTAATAACTGTTATTCTAATCAACTTTTTTTTAAATAAATTGATTGGGCCTACTGTAACTGCATTGCTAAGACGATAAGCCGTGTTGTTTGAGTAAACGGTGTTGACTAATGAGGTTCGGCTACTCACCACTGTGCCATTTTCTTCCTTCGTGATGAGGGAGAGCATGCTGGTGAGGATGCGAGCGCACATGACCAGATCCCTCTGCTCCTGCAGGTGGGTCTGCAGCACTCGGAGGACCACAGGTATTAAGATGCACCGTGACTCTGCAGCACAAAGAACAACAAATGTTTAGCTCCATAGCAACAATTAGCATGGGCATGTAATAGTCTGCTCCAGAAAAATGCACTTTCGGGTGTGGAAGTAGCATATCTCTGGTCTGTGACTGGTGAGGGTTAGATGAAGAAACACAACTGTGAGAAAATGGGAGAATTTGCCAGGAGTTTGCATACATTTTGACCAAAAAAATAAATTAAAACAGTGCTAGCACTCAAGTATTAGGAAATTAAATGGGCACCTGCTATCAACTTTGTAAATCTTTTAAGGGAAAATTGGTCTCACGGTTTTAAAAAACGTTTTAAAAGTTCCAGCAACACAAAACGGAGGCCCTGCAACTCATGAGAGGAAATTAAGATCCCATCTGAACGTTTCAAAACATTTTGAAAACACCCTCGTGACTGTCCATTCAAATTTCTCTCAAACCGTTACAGCCCAACGAGATGCTACCTAAACAGACAGCGTGGTCATGTCTGAAGTGATATTCTGACATAGAGTTATCAATAGTGCCTTATCAGACCCGACATCAAAGAGTACAGTGTATTTAATAAAGGGCAGAAATCATTGTCCAGGCTATGCTAATGGCTAGCTAAACACGGACTCCCTTCACATCATTTTCAAGCTTAATAAAAGGTACAGCCTGACAGATATTTTGACAGAGCTGATATTTTTGGCCGATACTGGCATTTGAGGGACATATCGGTATCGGTAATAATTGTCCCATTATACGTCGATATAATTACTTCTAATTTTCACTCCTAAAATGCTGGGAATGAGATGTGTCCTTACATGCAAAAGGCATAATTGTACAATGTATCCAGCAAAGGGTGCATGTGGACTACTGGCTGTTCACTTTAAAGGGGAGCTCACCCCACCGTCAGAATATAGCTCCGCCCCCATACCAGATTCAAAAACTGCCTCAAAATGGGTGTGTCGAGAGACAAGGAGGAGGAGCTGGGGGGGGGGGTTATGCTGCGTTCACGCCCCCTCCAGCAACAATCTAAAACAAACTAAAACTCTAGCAAACAACTTAAAACAAGCAACAACAAAGAATAATTATGTAGATGTATTTATCTATTCTCACCCGATCTATCCAAAACAAAAGGCCAAAAAAAAAGAAAGAAAATAATACCACAAGGTATTCCGTGACCAGGGATCAAACCTGGGTCTTTCGGATCCCAAACCTACACCTCCACTACTGCCCCAACTTGGCATTCATGTATCACTCGTCCATCGGACAATAAGAAAACAAATACAACCAAATAGTTTTGATGAAGTGAAAAGTATTCTTACAATAAATAAGTTAAAATATACAAATAACTAGTGCCATTCCAAAAACTATAATATGCTTTGTTGCAGTACTTTTCCGGGGTGCAATGTACCACTTCCATATAAGGTATGAACTGCAGCGAGGACCTTCTCATCTCTGCAGGGGATTGGCTGTGCTTGAACCACGTTCGTGATGACAGAGTGAGAAAGCACATCACAGTGAGAATTCTAGACCAATAAGAAAATTAAGGTGCAATTCCTCTGTTCAACCCATAGGCTTACCGTAAACACGTTTTTAGACCAAATATTGCCGATTTAAACTAATACGCACAAATATATGAAGATTAACACAGACATATTGCTATACAACATTTTAGACACATTCTAGGGAGTTTATCAGCTAAAAAAAAGTTAATTTTGAGTTTAGTCCCTCTTTAAGTTTCACTTCCAGCATAGCTGAAGCAGGGAGCAATACTGTGTAGAGTATTTTGCTAACCAGAACATGGTAAGTTTAATGTAACTGATCTGTAAAATAAAATTAAAATAAACAATAAATTCTCTTCAATCCTCCAATCTGCTTCTCATTAAGTATGTGCCTCTCAAGTTAGCAAGCTAACGTTTAGATAACCTAGCATAAGCTAGTGCCTTGTAAAACTTTATCCAGAACAATAAATCTATCATAGAGGTAAAATAAATCAGTGTTAGTAAAGTTAGCTTTTTTAGCAACGGACTCTGGTGACTGTGTTGTCCTCCTGCTTTTAGATTTTTCATCTGCTTTTGACACCGTGGACTATAACATCTTACTTTGTCGTTTAAAGCAATGGTGGGGTGTCAGCAGTGCAGCACTGGACTGGTTTAGGTCCTACTTAGCGGAGCGTACTTTCTGTGTCCGCCTTGGTGACCATGTGTCCTCCTCTGCTCCTCTCTTGTGTGGGGTTCCTCAGGGCTCAGTCTTAGGCCCCCTCCATTTCACGCTGTACCTTCTCCCTCTTGGCTCTGTTCTTAGAAAATATGGGATCTCCTTTCATTGTTAGGCGGATGATATGCAGATTTATGTCCCGCTACAGAAAAAGGAATGTAACTCTCTGGCCCCTCTGTTTTCATGTCTGGAGGACATCAAAGCCTGGATGGCTGTTAACTTTTTAAAGTTTAATGAGGGAAAGACTGAGGTGATGGTCTTTGGAAGCTCCACTGAGACTCCCAATGTCAATGTTGGTTCCTTGGCCCAATATATCAGACCTATTGTTACAAACTTGGGGGTCAAAGTCGATGCTGGACTAAAATTAGAAAACCACATCAGAGAAGTTGTTAAAACTAGTTTTTTCCATCTGAGGCAGCTAGCTAAGGTGAAGCCAATTCTTTCTAAGCAGCATTTTGAAACAGTAGTTCACGCCTTTGTGACCACTCAGCTGGACTACTGTAATGCACTCTATATAGGAATCAGTGATTCGTGTATCTCTCAGCTTCAGAGGGTACAGAAAGCTGCTGCGCGACTTTTAACTGGCACACGAAAGTTTAACCACATTTCTCCTGTTTTAGCCTCCCTGCACTGGCTGCCCATACATTCCAGGATTCATTTGAGCGCAAGCTCAAAGGGGGACCGGGCTTTTTCTGTGGTAGCTCCTAAGCTCTGGAATGACCTTCCATTGGACATAAGACAGGCATCTTCACTTGCTGTTTTTAAGTCTCTTCTTAAAACCCATCTTTTTTCTATGGCCTTTGGCACAATCTGAAATGTTTTGACTTTGTTTTATTGCATTTTTGTTTTATTATTTTAGTACTGTTTTTATACTTGACCTTTCCATTTTATGATTGTATTGTATTTTATGATTGTGTACAGCACCTTGGTTCTGTTGGGTGCATAAAGTGCTCTATAAATAAAGTTGGTATGGTATGGTATTTTAAAATTCTTTTATTTGCTTTTAAAGCGCTAAATGGTCTTGCCCCGCCCTATCTGTCTGAGTTGCTGCAGCCATACACACCCTCTCGATCCCTCGGGTCATGTGATCAGCTGCTCCTGAGTGTCCCAAAGACAAAACGAAAGCTCAGAGGAGACCGTGCTTTTGCTTTGGCAGCTCCTAAACTGTGGAACGACCTTCGCTTGAACATCAGACAATCTCTTCTAAAAACCCATCTCTTCTCCTTGGCCTTTGACATCTGAGATGTTGACTTTTAATCATTTTAATTGCTTTTATTATCTGATTGTATGATTGCTCAACTTTTATTATGTGACTTTTAATAATTTTTATAATTTTTATTACCTGACTGTATGATTGTTTTGTTGTGTGTACAGCACTTTGGCCCTGTGGGTGTTTAAAGTGCTCTATAAATAAAGCTGGTATAGTATGGTATGGTATGGTATAGTATGGTATGGTATGGTATGGTATCCTCAATGAAATGTATACCATAGTTTGTCTGAAATCTTTACTCTCTGCAAAGAAAAAAAAACTCTGCTGTGGTCAATACTAATTACCGTAGACCTTCACCTTACGTGAATGACAGTTTAAACAATGAACAGGGAAGGGTGTTTCTATGTTTAATTTATATTTTTGTAACAAACTTAATAACTTTATGATGAATAGTGGAGGATACAAAATGTGAACACACACTAGGAAAACTGAAGACTTCAAGTGTTAAACAGGTTTAAAAGTAGCTGTTTATTTTGATTCTTGGGGGTGGACAAAGCTAAAAGTTTTCAGCAATTATATTGGTTATCGGCATTAGCCTTCCCTTCCCAATATCAGTATCGGCGATAGCTAGGCCTGTCACGATAACAGATTTTGCTGGGCGATTAACTGTCTCAGAAATTATTGCGGTAAACGATAATATTGTTTGAAATTTAACAATAATTAATTGTCAAATCTTACAAGAAATTTTGATTTGTTTGGGGTGTAGTACCTTTTTTGACCACCTGACTGTTTGAACTGAAGGATGGATAGTTGAACAGCGTGTCTCTTTAAGAAAAATGGGAGGGAGGGCCCTTGGGCTGTTGCTCGGTTATCAAAATGTCGAACACTTAGTGATGTGAGTTCTTTAGCATAGCATTTTTCACACAAAGCTTTTACGGTAATAAAAAAATCAATAAGCAAGTTCTCAGCTTCTTTTTGCAGAGAAAAACAACTTTTTACATGAAGGCACGGGTTTCAATTGTGAATTTTGAAGCTCCGACAAGACGGAAGTTTATTCCCGAGGTTGGCCTGTTAGCTTAGCTCGAAGCTTAGCTGCTTTTAACGATCCAAAAGCGTGATTTTGGACAGTTAAAACAGATTTTAAAGAGAAAAGAGAAAGGGAGGGATCAGTGAAGAGCACTGGAGTTGAGCCTTTTGTCATCCAGTGGCTTCAGTAGAAAGAGAGAGACACGCAGAAACGATAAAGCCGATAAATGAATATGAGGTCGATAATTTTCATTCATCATGCGATTAACTGATTTATTGTTTATCGCGACAGGCCTAGCAATAGTCAAAATTTCCGTATTGGCCAGGCTCTAAAAAAAACTTTCTCAAAAACAACAAAATGCTACACTAGCCAATACTAAACCTCTTCCACATTTGCACAGTTTGTTTAGTTTGTCTCCATCTTCTCAACCAAGCACTTGCTGGCTGTAGTTCATATCCAGTCAAATATCTGTGCGATGTTTTTACAATTGAAGCAGCCATTTTGTACAAATATAAACACACGCACACTACTGCAAACTAAATTCTACCTGGGTTAACGTAAAGCTGGCTTTCCACTGTCTTGGCAATGCACTGGAGTTTGACAGCTTCCAGCGGACTGTCAGCCTGGACGACAGAAGGTAAACTGGCCAGCGTCTCCCTGGCAAAACCGGCCACCTCCCGCACCGTGAAGATCTTCAACAGCTCGCTGTAGATCGCTGGGAATGTTCGCAGGAACACTGCCTGAGCAGAGAAGGAAGAGGGGGAACACAGTCATATGGGAGGCTAAACCGAACGAGCACCATCCATTATTGTCACAGCCATTTAAATCACTTTGTGGATACTTTACAGCCAAAAGCCTTCAAGCTAGAAATTAGACTACAAAGAGCGGTAAAGAATATGAATATGCATGACTGACTCATATTGTAGATAGCATTCTCTCTGTAGGTCCAATGCATCCTTTACTAAATCAACATTGCATAATATGAAGATAATCTTGTAAAGGAGGCTCAGGTGGCAAAAATGCTGCAAAGCTAAATGAGCAAGTTCGGCATTGACAAATAGATCGCACCTCAAGCAATTACAGTTTATTACAAGATTCTTTACACATATACTGTATACTGTATATATGTGTGTGTGTGTAAAGAGAAATATTGTAATGTAAAAACAAAAGCTAAAAGAGAACTGAATCACTGAGAAGAACCAGAGTTGGATGGTTGACAGGGATTATGTGGATTAAACTGAAAGGCTGTAGGGATTTTTTCCCATCACTTGTTCTTGTTTTGCTGTCGGCTGGTTCTTCTTCAAGTTTTGTCAGATTCTTACAGCAAAAAGGTGAAATAAAATAAGCTAAAATCTAGAATTGCGTTTCAACAATTAGTTTTTTAAGCTTCTTTTTTTTTTTATCTATAGAAGCCAAGATGTAGGACTTTTTGGGGTATCCAACAAAGTTCAGTCAGATCATCTGGACGGTTTCTTTTTGTTTTGTTTTTAGATGTTTCGTCTTTCATCCAAAGGACTTCCATCAGTCCGAGGAGCCACAACAAACTGAGTTCCACAAGCAGTACACTCCCATAGTGGGCCAACTGGTTTGCTGGTGATGATGGTTTCTGGGGTCTGCCCTCTCCCCCATCGACTTCTCTGAGGCAGCCATAGCCAAAAGAGGTTCAAAACTAGGGATGCACCGATCCACATTTCTTACTTCCGATCCGATCCAATACTTAAATCTGGTTATCGACCGATACTTTTCCGATCCGATACAGTTCAGGTATATGAGGCTGTAATAATGAATTTCTTGAATGGAGAGCCCGTGTATTACACTATACTCTGTGACTTCTGTCTTCACATTGTGTGAGTTAAACCCAAAGAAGCACTTTGAGATTTTCATTAATGAAAAGTGCGTTATAAATTGAATTCATTAATATTATTATTATTATTATAAAGAACACACTCTAAGCCTCACAACAAGTATGACCCAAAATTTAATAGCACACAAGAGGCAGGTCTATATCACAGACGTCCTTCTGACTCATGGTGCAGCCCGGAACACTAAAATACAAGTTTCTTAAAAAAACGAAACTAAAAAACAGGGAGTGGACTGTGTTGATTTCCCATAATGCTTAGCGGTATATTAGTGTTCAATTATAGTTTAAATCTGTATCCGTTGATCAAAGCCAACAAGAATTACAACTCATAGTGCCACAATCAAAAACGAAACTAAAAAACGGGGAGTGAACTGTGTTTATTTCCCATAATGTTTAGCAGTATTTTAGTGTTCCGGGCTCCACTATGAGTCAGAAGGACGTCTGTGATATAGACCTGCCTCTTGTGTGCTATTAAAGTTTGGGTATTACCTGTTGTGAGGCTCAGAGTGTCTTCTTTGGGTTTAACTCACACAATGTTAAGACAGAAGTCACAGAGTATGGTGCAATATACGTGCTCTCTGACATACTTCAAGGATTGGAAAAGTATCGGCAGGTTGGATCGGAAAATCCGATACGTAAATTATGCTGGTATCGGATGCCGATACAGATACTGGATCGGATCGGCCCAATCCCTATTCAAAACATCAAAGTTCATGCTCCATAATCCAGGTACAAATCCAACACCAATCCATCAAATCAAACATCCTTTGATGTTTTGCATCACTTTGGCTATGGCTGTCTCAGGGGAGTCGACAGGGGAGAGGGCAGGCCCCAGAAACCATTTTATCACCATCAAACTGGTTGGCCCACTATGTGGGTTTGCTGCCTTGTGGGACTCAAGTTTGTTGTAGCTCCTCGGGCTGATGAAGTCCTTTGGATGAAAGATGAAACATCGGAACAAAAAAAAAGAAACCGTCCAGATGACCTGAATGAACTTTGTTGGGTTTTCTACCTGGATTATTGCATGAACTTTGAAGACTTTTGGGGCAACTTTACGGCACTCTTCGCGTTGTTAATTGTTGCACATCCATTGATACCTCTGATGTGTTTTCTGCTTAAATTCCTCCCTGTTTCTCCAAACTGACCTCTCTCATCGTTTCTGCGGCAGGTACGATACTCACACGTGCTCAACGCAGCCCCAAATGATTGTCCTGAGTCTGTAGTATGTGGCTGTGCGATGCATGTGTGAAACGTTGGGTGTATGCTGGTCAGGGTGTGCGCTTCGTGTAACAGATTAACGGGGATTAACCGTGGCCTGACAGCACACTCCCACGGCTATTGTTTTGTCGAGAATAAAGATTAATCCAGATCAGAAGTCAGCAGAGGGCTGAAACAAAGCTTTTCAGACAGCAGGGTACTGTACATGCACTATGTGGGAGTTCAGTAGCTTTAAATCACACTAAAAGTGACCAAGAAACTGCTTTAAATAAATCTTACTGACAGGCTGTTGACGACTGTCATTTATAATTATTCACGTGATAGAGAAGACAAAAGATCAAGCATAAAAACAAACATAACGATAAATAAATTTAAAAATCTCAACAATAGTGCTCAGCTTCAAAACCACACAAGCATTTGTTCCCAGTGTGTAATTAGGATTATCTTTGGCATCTTTAGCTTGCTTGTTTTGGTTTTGGTTGAAATAGCTAAAGCGGGCGCCCCGCTGCGCAGGCCTTCCTCTGGAAAAGAAGAAGCTGTAACAAAAAATAAATAAAAAATTCCTTCTGTGACTTAAAATCCGCTTCTGGCAACGTGAAATTCAATTACAGCCAATTTCTCCCCAATCACAGCCGCATTAAGAGGATTCCTCCACAAAACAAACAAGCACAGATTCACACGTCTGTTCACCACGCAGAGGCCATTGTGTGGTTACAAACACACACCTGTGTCTGCGCGACCGCGCTGGTGCCTTTGCTCTCCTGCGAGAGGAAGAAGCGGATGGACATGAAGAGCTCGTGGATGCAGACTCGGAACTCTTCCTCGTTCTGGCCTCCGGTGGCCAATGAGAAGAGCCGGCGGGACTGGATGATGTACTTGAAGATGTACTCGCTGGCCTAGAGGACAGACAGCACAGTCCAGCATTATTTGGTGGATGTATCACAAAATGTGGTTTTATTTTCCACTTTTAGGTTTGTTTATAATTAGCGCCTTTACAATATCACTAAAATTAGAAAAATCTTATCTAGAAATGATGTGGGAAAACTGGTTCATGCATTTGTCACATCTAGACTGGACTATTGCAATGGTTTGTTTTCTGGGTGTCCAAATACTTATTTAAAAAGTCTTCAGTTGATCCAAAATGCTGCTGCCAGAGTCTTAACTGATCATATCTCTCCAGTTTTAGTTTCTCTCCATTGGCTCCCTGTCAAATCCAGAATTTAATAGAAAATCTTACTTCTAACCTACAAAACCCTCAACAACCTAGCTCCATCTTATTATATTTGAGATCTTACTGTTCCATATTTTCCTAACAGAGCACTTTGCTCTCAGACTGCAGGCTTACTTGTAGTTCCTAGAGTTTCCAAAAGCAGAATGGGAGGATGATGTTTCAGTTCTCAGGCTCCTCTCTTGTGGAACTAACTTCCAGTTTCTGTCCATGAGACTGGCACATTGTCCAGTTTAAAGACTGGGCTGAAGACTTTCCTTTTTCATGAATCCTATAGTTAGGGTTGGCTTGTTATGTTACTATAGGCTTAGACTACTAAAGGACAAATTGACCTAATTTCTTTAAATTAATTGTTAAAATTGAATAGTTTTCATTTGATACTATTTCTATCTTAACATGTGATTCTCAACCTGCCATTGTGTATCTGTTCCTACCAAACCCAGCTGGTCAAAGCAGATGGCCGCTTGTCCAGAGCCTGGTTCTGCTAAAGGTTTCTTCCTCATGAGGGAGTTTTTCCTTTCCACTGTCTCCTTCATGCTTGCTCAAGATGAGAGTTCTGTGATGGAGTTAAACTCAAAGCAGTCTGCTCCTCAGATAAATATTGTTAAATTATTATTTTTATGTATATGAATGTTTCTGTTCAGTGCCCTGAGACGACTTCTGTTGTGACTTGGTGCCATATAAATAAACTGAATTAAGTTGAAAAGAAACAGCTCAGATCATTTGAAGTAAGGTCCTATGTAAATAATACATACAATACCTGTCCTGCTACTGAAGAGCTAATGGCTTGTTTAAGCTGCTAATGTCTAAACCTTTACATGGATTTGTATTTTCCGGCCTATAAGTCGCAGTTTTTTTTACTAATTTTCATGTCCTGTGACTTATACGGCGAAGCAACATATTTAGGGATTTTTTCCCAATATTTTTAGACCAATTTTTGGCTGAGATATGACCGTTTCCATTCATTCTGACGGAAAAAATGGAGCAGTACCACTTTCGGCCGCTAGGGTCCACCGACCGTCCCCCGTGTTTATCGTGTTAATTTTTAAAGAAATGCAGCGTTCCCACCCGTTGCGGGTGCACGTTTTGCACGTAGCAAAACAATTTTTTTAATTCAGCTGATTTGACAATTACGTTCATTTATTAAGGAAAAGTTCAGCTCAGACACATCTTTGCTATAATTTTCAGCAAACAAATAATTGTTAATCTTGATAAAGTCCTTCCATGCACGCTCCTGTGGCCATTTCACAGCCAATACATTTTTGGCAAAACACCGGCCCACATTTCCGGGTTGTCACCGCTGACGTGTAACATACGCGACGCGTGAGCGGTGACGCATAATAGATGCGACGTATACGGCGGTGCGACACGTTTATGGATTTTTCCACTTTATTGGACATAATTGGACTAATGCGACATATAAGGCGGTGCGACTTTTAGGGCGGAAAGTGTATTTGAAAAGAATGCTGTGATTTGTTCAATGAAATTCTATTGTCATTCACATCATATGGGTGCATGAGGTGGATTTTTTTTTTTCTTTTTTTTTTTTCTCGGTTTTAGCCCAGCAACAGCCAGTACTAGTTATCAGTACTGGTCAAATAAACAACAGCAATAAGATAAATCAACAAATTCAATTCAGTTTACATCATTTATATAGCGCCAAGTCACAACAGAAGTCATCTCAGGTCACGTGACAGAAACATCCATCCATAATAATAATATTTTAATACTACCGGTATATATCAGACTGCTTTGAATTTAAACTCAATCACAGAATTCTCAAATAAATGATACACTGTATTTTTAGGACGCACCAGATTATAAGGTGCATTAAGCAAAACGAAAGCATTTTGACCGATTTTTGAGCACCGTGTAGGCGTGTACCACATAAAATCGATTTGAGGTCAGTAAGCACAACCAGAATTAATAAATAAGGCGCACCGGATTATTAGGCTCACTGATGATTTTTGAGAAAATTAATGGATTTTAAATACACCTTATAGTCTGAAAAGTACAGTATATACTATATATATATCAGCAATATAACAGGCAGCAAAACGTGTCTTTCTTGAAGAAATAGCAGTAGCAACAGATACGGTAGTTGTAGCACATCGGTGCACCCTAGGACACTCCGTTAAGGAATATTATCATCCATGTAAAGCTAAACTGATGAATGTGTAATGTTTTTTTTTTTTTAGATTGGCACAAGTTACTACAAAATACAGGTAGTCCCCGATTTATGAGCGCTCTGATCTGCGAGGTCCCAGACTTACGAGCTGCGAATTTTTGGAAAAAACGAAAAAAATACTGAGTTTTCATGTGTTTTTTCACTACAGTTAGTTAGTTAAGCATATAAACACACGTTTCCGATCATTTTTATGCACTCAAAAGTAGTTTTTAGATGAAAATAGAGTGTTTTTAGTCGCGCTAGCGAAAACCGTTCCAATTTACGAGCGGATTTCCGGATTTACGAGAGAAATGGCGGCCGTTCCAAATTACGAGATTTCCGGTTTACGAGCGCCTCGTTGTAACGGATCTCGCTCGTAAATCGGGGACTACCTGTATATGAAGATTGGAGTTGTTGTAAAACCTCAGCAATCCACTTTGGTGTTGGTCCCATCTGTGGAAGCTGTTAGCTCTCGGTAATACAATCAGAATCTAAATGTATTTGTCCAAAGTGTGGTTGTTCAAAAAGCCTTCTGCTACAGGTAAGATATTTATTTGTTTGCAAATAACCACAGAACACCATGTAAAAACACCTGAGCTATCACTTTATGATGCTATACCCACCTTAAGATGTTCCACCTCTTTGTGGAAATGCTGCAAACATGTTTGCGGTGTGTGTTTTTAATTTGTATTCGCTGCATGACTACAGTGTGAATTTTGCAGCTGAATGCATCTGCCTGGAAAGAAATGACGAGGAATCACCACACCCGAGGCAGCTGTGATTAAAAAATTCATGCAGGATAATAGACAGAGGAGGGAATTGAGGGACTGGGGCGTGATTTAGTCGCCGCTGATGGAGAGATAAACGAACAAAAGTGGGAACGAATGAGAAGACGTTTGTTTATTTGTTGTTGAAGTCGTTTCGGTTTTGTGCCAATGTGGCCGATTGTGTGTGAAGACTAAAGTGTGGCTGTCCTCACCTTGAGCACCTGCTGTATGTGATCCTGGTGCTCCGCATCAACAATGCGGTCCACGTACCACTTCAGGACTTTGATCAGGTCCCTAAAGCAACACACACACACACACACACACACACATAACAATATCAGTATGCACCTCTGGCTGGTTCGCTTTTCTCACCAGAGCTGGCCAAATAAAATAAAAACAAAGACGGTCGGTGAGGCAATGCAGTGTTTTAAACTGCAACTCCCGCTCGCACAAAGTGCAGATGGGTTCCCACGACACTATTGCACTGATTTCATCAACAGAGCTCAGCTCATTGGTGACGTTCCTGAGAGGACACAGCAAGAGGAAGGACTTAAATGGACGTCTTCTTGTTTTACATGCTTTCAGTTTCTTCAACATTTTAAATCAAATATTAAAGACATCAAGTTCTGTGAGAGAAAGCTGTGCGAACGCTAAATGGAAACTGAACCTGAAACGTTAAAATTAGCTGAACAAAGGCTAAAAGGGATCAAATTAGAACAGAAAAAAACTACAGACTAAAATTAGCAATGCAAAAGCTAAAAACTGAGATTGGCTTTGCTACAACCACTAAAAGGAGTAGCTAAAAGCTAAGACTGGCAGACAATAGTGAATAGCTGAGACTGGCAAAACAGTAGCTAAAATCTAAAACCAGCAAAACTGTGGCCAAAGGCTAAAGCCTGGTTTATACTTCTTGTCTCACGTCTTTTACCCCCCGTTCAGTGAACCCAGCGCTGACGTAATTGCGTGTGTGTCACCGACCGCATTGAGTGTTTATACTTCTAAAAGACGTGGGGATAATCCCTCCCTCTTCCCTCCCACTGCATACGTCACGCGCACTCCCACTGCATGTTTTATCAGGACAAACGGATTTAATATAATGATAGGCTCCATTACCTCGATTTGTGAGTCCGTTATCATGGGCGTAGCCAGGATTTTATGAGGGGCGGATTGTTTAATTAGGAAACGTTGACCTTAAAATAGCAACATGCCTCTGTGGCTCACTGGAAACGCGTAGGGTTTCCGCTCCAAAGCTTTTCTCGACTCGGGTTCGAATCTCACCTGGTTGAAGTTATTTTACGTTTGTCTTTTATTGGATTAAAACAAAGGGATTTTTGTGTTAACCAAAGGCATATTAACTCCTATTTTTTCTTTTTTTTTTTTCAATAAAAGACAAACGTAAAATAACTTCAACCAGGTCAGATTCGAACCAGAGTCGAGAAAAGCTTTGGAGCGGAAACCCTACGCGTTTCCAGTGAGCCACCGAGGCGTGTTGCTATGTCAAGGTCCATTTTTTCTTATGTCGGCTGTTGTAATGTTTGTAGTCGTCCCCCGGTGTTTAATGTATGTGTCCGGCCACTGCAAAAACAGGTATAACGGAGGAACTGGATTGGTCCTGCCAGGATCCCCGCTCCAAACCGCCTCGGCGAGTTTCTCTTCAAAACTATCCATGTCTGTCAAAGCAAACACAAAAACCAGCTTCTAAAAGAGTAGCGGGTAGCAGTGTCATACACCATATATGGACATCCAAACAAAAAACGCCCACAAACTTTGAACCAATCACACGCTGCGAGCCACATCGTCCGCGTCTCGGAGTTCTGCTTGGGGGCCATGTACAAGACGGCTGTCACCGGGGGATCGCAGCGGGAGTGCAGACGGAAGTTACGCAACTTTTTTTCACTCAACGGGGGGTAAAAGACGTGAGACAAGAAGTATAAACCAGACTTGAGACTGCTAAAACAGTAGCTAAAATTTAACATTTAAAAAGGTGCTAAACTTTCAAATTAGCATGCCAATAGCTCTAAGCTAAGACAGGCCAAAATGTAAATTTAGCCAATCGAAACAGTAGCTGAAGGCTAAAAATTAAGAAAAGAGTAGCTCAAGAGTAGCTGAATGCTGAGACTTGCCTGAAACTAGCTAAAGAAGCTGAAACTGAGTTGTTAAAGCTAAATGTAGTAAAACACATGGTACAAGTTTAGAGGAGCACACTAGCTAAGTTAAAAAGAAGCAAAATATTAGCTAGGAGCTAAAAGTAAAAGACTGGCTGAAACAAGACAAAGGTTAACTACAAGAAGTAGCAAAAGCTAAAGTAGCATAAGGGTGGTAAAAGGTTAAAAGAAGCAAAAGGCCGGCTAAGAGCTAAAACTAGCACACAAATAAAAACAGAGTGAATATGCTGAAGCAAAGTACAAAGTAAAAAAAGATAAAAGTTTTACAGGTTTTGAAGATATTTTAATGTATACCTAAGGAGAAAATAATGTTAAACATAGTTACCGTATATATTTTTAAAAGTAGAAAAGTCTCATGCTAAATTATCTCAGAAGCTCAAAGCTGTCAAATCGAGCAGTCCATGAATGCAACATCAGTTGAAGCAGAAATGAAATTTGTGCTTTTGTTTAGGATTATTCAGTTCTGATTGAAACTGGATGTCACAAAGGTTCACTGGGAAACAATTACTCATTTCCTTTGAAGAAAAATAGCAGTTGCATGTGTGCAGACTGTGCTACATGATTAAAATGTGACATTAGGTTCAACGACATCACGTGTTGAAGGGTTTCAATCTTGGCTGCAGCATTTTGCAACAACAGAATGAAAAAAGCTGAAGAAGAGAGACGGATGTGCACGTCTGATAGGAAAAGAAGAAATACAAGCTGGAGAGGTAAAAATCAACTTTATTAGTTCTCTTCTCATCAGCCAGGGGGCACCATGAGCATTTTATTCATTCCTCTCAGAAGCTCAAAGCAAAGCTTGAGTAGAGACCAACTCTGAAGTGTTATTAAAACTAAGAGTTTTAGAGAGGCTGCAGTGTCCTAAGAGCACTGCTGCAGCCACGAGCAGCAAACCTGTGAGAACACAGCTGGAAGTATCAGACCAGTGAGAAAACAGCTGAAAGTATCAGACCAGTGAGAACACAGCTGAAAGTATCAGAACAGTAAGTACACAGCTGAAAGTATCAGAACAGTGAGAACACAGCTGAAAGTATCAGACCTGTGAGAACACAGCTGAAAGTATCAGACCTGTGAGAACACAGCTGAAAGTATCAGACCAGTGAGAACACAGCTGAAAGTATCAGAACAGTAAGAACGCAGCTGAAAGTATCAGAACAGTAAGAAAGCAGCTGAAAGTATCAGACCAGTGAGAACACAGCTGAAAGTATCAGAACAGTAAGAAAGCAGCTGAAAGTATCAGACCAGTGAGAACACAGCTGAAAGTATCAGAACAGTAAGAACACAGCTGAAAGTATCAGACCAGTGAGAACACAGCTGAAAGTCTCAGAACAGTAAGAACACAGCTGAAAGTCTCAGAACAGTAAGAAAGCAGCTGAAAGTATCAGACCAGTGAGAACACAGCTGAAAGTATCAGACCTGTGAGAACACAGCTGAAAGTATCAGAACAGTAAGAACACAGCTGAAAGTATCAGAACAGTAAGAACACAGCTGAAAGTCTCAGAACAGTAAGAACGCAGCTGAAAGTATCAGACCAGTGAGAACACAGCTGAAAGTCTCAGAACAGTAAGAACGCAGCTGAAAGTATCAGAACAGTAAGAATGCAGCTGAAAGTCTCAGAACAGTAAGAATGCAGCTGAAAGTCTCAGAACAGTAAGAATGCAGCTGAAAGTATCAGAACAGTAAGAACACAGCTGAAAGTATCAGAACAGTAAGAAAGCAGCTGAAAGTATCAGACCAGTGAGAACACAGCTGAAAGTATCAGAACAGTAAGAAAGCAGCTGAAAGTATCAGACCAGTGAGAACACAGCTGAAAGTATCAGAACAGTAAGAACACAGCTGAAAGTATCAGACCAGTGAGAACACAGCTGAAAGTCTCAGAACAGTAAGAACACAGCTGAAAGTATCAGAACAGTAAGAAAGCAGCTGAAAGTATCAGACCAGTGAGAACACAGCTGAAAGTATCAGACCTGTGAGAACACAGCTGAAAGTATCAGAACAGTAAGAACACAGCTGAAAGTATCAGAACAGTAAGAACACAGCTGAAAGTCTCAGAACAGTAAGAACGCAGCTGAAAGTATCAGACCAGTGAGAACACAGCTGAAAGTCTCAGAACAGTAAGAACACAGCTGAAAGTATCAGACCAGTGAGAACACAGCTGAAAGTATCAGAACAGTAAGAACGCAGCTGAAAGTATCAGAACAGTAAGAACGCAGCTGAAAGTATCAGACCAGTGAGAACACAGCTGAAAGTATCAGAACAGTAAGAATGCAGCTGAAAGTATCAGACCAGTGAGAACACAGCTGAAAGTCTCAGAACAGTAAGAACACAGCTGAAAGTCTCAGAACAGTAAGAACACAGCTGAAAGTCTCAGAACAGTAAGAACACAGCTGAAAGTATCAGAACAGTAAGAAAGCAGCTGAAAGTATCAGACCAGTGAGAACACAGCTGAAAGTATCAGACCTGTGAGAACACAGCTGAAAGTATCAGAACAGTAAGAACACAGCTGAAAGTATCAGAACAGTAAGAACACAGCTGAAAGTCTCAGAACAGTAAGAACGCAGCTGAAAGTATCAGACCAGTGAGAACACAGCTGAAAGTCTCAGAACAGTAAGAACACAGCTGAAAGTATCAGACCAGTGAGAACACAGCTGAAAGTATCAGAACAGTAAGAACACAGCTGAAAGTCTCAGAACAGTAAGAATGCAGCTGAAAGTCTCAGAACAGTAAGAACACAGCTGAAAGTCTCAGAACAGTAAGAATGCAGCTGAAAGTCTCAGACCAGTGAGAACACAGCTGAAAGTATCAGAACAGTAAGAACACAGCTGAAAGTATCAGACCAGTGAGAACACAGCTGAAAGTATCAGAACAGTAAGAACGCAGCTGAAAGTATCAGACCAGTGAGAACAAAGCTGAAAGTATCAGAACAGTAAGAACACAGCTGAAAGTATCAGACCAGTGAGAACACAGCTGAAAGTATCAGACCAGTGAGAACACAGCTGAAAGTCTCAGAACAGTAAGAACACAGCTGAAAGTATCAGACCAGTGAGAACACAGCTGAAAGTATCAGAACAGTAAGAACACAGCTGAAAGTCTCAGAACAGTAAGAATGCAGCTGAAAGTATCAGACCAGTGAGAACACAGCTGAAAGTATCAGAACATGAACGCAGCTGAAAGTATCAGAACAGTGAGAACACAGCTGAAAGTCTCAGAACAGTGAGAACGCAGCTGAAAGTCTCAGAACAGTTAAGAACACAGCTGAAAGTATCAGAACAGTAAGAACACAGCTGAAAGTATCAGACCAGTGAGAACACAGCTGAAAGTATCATAACAGTAAGAACACAGCTGAAAGTATCAGACCAGTGAGAACACAGCTGAAAGTCTCAGGCCAGTGAGAACGCAGCTGAAAGTCTCAGACCTGTGAGAACACAGCTGAAAGTATCAGACCAGTGAGAACACAGCTGAAAGTATCAGACCAGTGAGAACACAGCTGAAAGTCTCAGAACAGTAAGAACACAGCTGAAAGTATCAGAACAGTAAGAACACAGCTGAAAGTATCAGAACAGTAAGAACGCAGCTGAAAGTATCAGACCTGTGAGAACACAGCTGAAAGTATCAGACCAGTGAGAACACAGCTGAAAGTATCAGAACAGTAAGTACACAGCTGAAAGTATCAGAACAGTGAGAACACAGCTGAAAGTATCAGACCTGTGAGAACACAGCTGAAAGTATCAGACCTGTGAGAACACAGCTGAAAGTATCAGAACAGTAAGAACACAGCTGAAAGTATCAGAACAGTAAGAACACAGCTGAAAGTATCAGACCAGTGAGAAAACAGCTGAAAGTATCAGACCAGTGAGAAAACAGCTGAAAGTATCAGACCAGTGAGAACACAGCTGAAAGTCTCAGAACAGTAAGAACACAGCTGAAAGTATCAGAACAGTAAGAACACAGCTGAAAGTCTCAGAACAGTAAGAACACAGCTGAAAGTATCAGACCAGTGAGAACACAGCTGAAAGTATCAGAACAGTAAGAACGCAGCTGAAAGTCTCAGAACAGTAAGAACACAGCTGAAAGTATCAGACCAGTGAGAACACAGCTGAAAGTATCAGAACAGTAAGAACGCAGCTGAAAGTATCAGACCAGTGAGAACACAGCTGAAAGTATCAGAACAGTAAGAACACAGCTGAAAGTATCAGAACAGTAAGAAAGCAGCTGAAAGTATCAGACCAGTGAGAACACAGCTGAAAGTATCAGAACAGTAAGAACACAGCTGAAAGTATCAGACCAGTGAGAACACAGCTGAAAGTCTCAGAACAGTAAGAACACAGCTGAAAGTCTCAGAACAGTAAGAAAGCAGCTGAAAGTATCAGACCAGTGAGAACACAGCTGAAAGTATCAGACCTGTGAGAACACAGCTGAAAGTATCAGAACAGTAAGAACACAGCTGAAAGTATCAGAACAGTAAGAACACAGCTGAAAGTCTCAGAACAGTAAGAACGCAGCTGAAAGTATCAGACCAGTGAGAACACAGCTGAAAGTCTCAGAACAGTAAGAACGCAGCTGAAAGTATCAGAACAGTAAGAATGCAGCTGAAAGTCTCAGAACAGTAAGAATGCAGCTGAAAGTCTCAGAACAGTAAGAATGCAGCTGAAAGTATCAGAACAGTAAGAACACAGCTGAAAGTATCAGAACAGTAAGAAAGCAGCTGAAAGTATCAGACCAGTGAGAACACAGCTGAAAGTATCAGAACAGTAAGAAAGCAGCTGAAAGTATCAGACCAGTGAGAACACAGCTGAAAGTATCAGAACAGTAAGAACACAGCTGAAAGTATCAGACCAGTGAGAACACAGCTGAAAGTCTCAGAACAGTAAGAACACAGCTGAAAGTATCAGAACAGTAAGAAAGCAGCTGAAAGTATCAGACCAGTGAGAACACAGCTGAAAGTATCAGACCTGTGAGAACACAGCTGAAAGTATCAGAACAGTAAGAACACAGCTGAAAGTATCAGAACAGTAAGAACACAGCTGAAAGTCTCAGAACAGTAAGAACGCAGCTGAAAGTATCAGACCAGTGAGAACACAGCTGAAAGTCTCAGAACAGTAAGAACACAGCTGAAAGTATCAGACCAGTGAGAACACAGCTGAAAGTATCAGAACAGTAAGAACGCAGCTGAAAGTATCAGAACAGTAAGAACGCAGCTGAAAGTATCAAACCAGTGAGAACACAGCTGAAAGTATCAGAACAGTAAGAATGCAGCTGAAAGTATCAGACCAGTGAGAACACAGCTGAAAGTCTCAGAACAGTAAGAACACAGCTGAAAGTCTCAGAACAGTAAGAACACAGCTGAAAGTCTCAGAACAGTAAGAACACAGCTGAAAGTATCAGAACAGTAAGAAAGCAGCTGAAAGTATCAGACCAGTGAGAACACAGCTGAAAGTATCAGACCTGTGAGAACACAGCTGAAAGTATCAGAACAGTAAGAACACAGCTGAAAGTATCAGAACAGTAAGAACACAGCTGAAAGTCTCAGAACAGTAAGAACGCAGCTGAAAGTATCAGACCAGTGAGAACACAGCTGAAAGTCTCAGAACAGTAAGAACACAGCTGAAAGTATCAGACCAGTGAGAACACAGCTGAAAGTATCAGAACAGTAAGAACACAGCTGAAAGTCTCAGAACAGTAAGAATGCAGCTGAAAGTCTCAGAACAGTAAGAACACAGCTGAAAGTCTCAGAACAGTAAGAATGCAGCTGAAAGTCTCAGACCAGTGAGAACACAGCTGAAAGTATCAGAACAGTAAGAACACAGCTGAAAGTATCAGACCAGTGAGAACACAGCTGAAAGTATCAGAACAGTAAGAACGCAGCTGAAAGTATCAGACCAGTGAGAACAAAGCTGAAAGTATCAGAACAGTAAGAACACAGCTGAAAGTATCAGACCAGTGAGAACACAGCTGAAAGTATCAGACCAGTGAGAACACAGCTGAAAGTCTCAGAACAGTAAGAACACAGCTGAAAGTATCAGACCAGTGAGAACACAGCTGAAAGTATCAGAACAGTAAGAACACAGCTGAAAGTCTCAGAACAGTAAGAATGCAGCTGAAAGTATCAGACCAGTGAGAACACAGCTGAAAGTATCAGAACATGAACGCAGCTGAAAGTATCAGAACAGTGAGAACACAGCTGAAAGTCTCAGAACAGTGAGAACGCAGCTGAAAGTCTCAGAACAGTTAAGAACACAGCTGAAAGTATCAGAACAGTAAGAACACAGCTGAAAGTATCAGACCAGTGAGAACACAGCTGAAAGTATCATAACAGTAAGAACACAGCTGAAAGTATCAGACCAGTGAGAACACAGCTGAAAGTCTCAGGCCAGTGAGAACGCAGCTGAAAGTCTCAGACCTGTGAGAACACAGCTGAAAGTATCAGACCAGTGAGAACACAGCTGAAAGTATCAGACCAGTGAGAACACAGCTGAAAGTCTCAGAACAGTAAGAACACAGCTGAAAGTATCAGAACAGTAAGAACACAGCTGAAAGTATCAGAACAGTAAGAACGCAGCTGAAAGTATCAGACCTGTGAGAACACAGCTGAAAGTATCAGACCAGTGAGAACACAGCTGAAAGTATCAGAACAGTAAGAACGCAGGTGAAAGTCTCAGAACAGTAAGAACGCAGGTGAAAGTATCAGAACAGTAAGAACGCAGCGGAAAGTATAAGAACAGTAAGAACACAGCTGAAAGTCTCAGAACAGTAAGAACACAGCTGAAAGTATAAGAACAGTAAGAACACAGCTGAAAGTCTCAGAACAGTAAGAACGCAGCTGAAAGTATCAGAACAGTAAGAACACAGCTGAAAGTCTCAGAACAGTAAGAACGCAGCTGAAAGTCTCAGAACAGTAAGAACACAGCTGAAAGTCTCAGAACAGTAAGAACACAGCTGAAAGTCTCAGAACAGTAAGAACACAGCTGAAAGTCTCAGAACAGTAAGAACACAGCTGAAAGTCTCAGAACAGTAAGAACACAGCTGAAAGTCTCAGAACAGTAAGAACACAGCTGAAAGTATCAGAACAGTAAGAACACAGCTGAAAGTCTCAGAACAGTAAGAACACAGCTGAAAGTCTCAGAACAGTAATAACGCAGCTGAAAGTCTCAGAACAGTAAGAACACAGCTGAAAGTCTCAGAACAGTAAGAACACAGCTGAAAGTCTCAGAACAGTAAGAACACAGCTGAAAGTCTCAGAACAGTAATAACGCAGCTGAAAGTCTCAGAACAGTAAGAACACAGCTGAAAGTCTCAGAACAGTGAGAACACAGCTGAAAGTCTCAGAACAGTGAGAACGCAGCTGAAAGTCTCAGACCTGTGAGAACACAGCTGAAAGTATCAGAACAGTAAGAACACAGCTGAAAGTATCAGAACAGTTAGAACACAGCTGAAAGTATCAGAACAGTAAGAAGGCAGCTGAATGTATCAGAACAGTTAGAACACAGCTGAAAGTATAAGAACAGTAAGAACGCAGCTGAAAGTATCAGAACAGTAAGAACGCAGCTGAAAGTATCAGAACAGTAAGAACACAGCTGAAAGTATCAGAACAGTAAGAATGCAGCTGAAAGTCTCAGAACAGTAAGAATGCAGCTGAAAGTATCAGAACAGTAAGAACACAGCTGAAAGTATCAGAACAGTAAGAATGCAGCTGAAAGTATCAGAACAGTAAGAATGCAGCTGAAAGTATCAGAACAGTAAGAACGCAGCTGAAAGTCTCAGAACAGTAAGAACACAGCTGAAAGTATAAGAACAGTAAGAACACAGCTGAAAGTATCAGAACAGTAAGAACACAGCTGAAAGTATAAGAACAGTAAGAACACAGCTGAAAGTATCAGAACAGTAAGAACACAGCTGAAAGTATAAGAACAGTAAGAACACAGCTGAAAGTATCAGAACAGTAAGAACACAGCTGAAAGTATAAGAACAGTAAGAACACAGCTGAAAGTACTGTATCAGAACAGTAAGAACACAGCTGAAAGTATAAGAACAGTAAGAACACAGCTGAAAGTATCAGAACAGTATGCTGAAAGTCTCAGAACAGTAAGAACGCAGCTGAAAGTATCAGAACAGTTAGAACACAGCTGAAAGTATAAGAACAGTAAGAACACAGCTGAAAGTATAAGAACAGTTAGAACACAGCTGAAAGTATCAGAACAGTAAGAACGCAGCTGAAAGTATCAGACCAGTGAGAACACAGCTGAAAGTATCAGAACAGTAAGAACGCAGCTGAAAGTATCAGACCAGTGAGAACACAGCTGAAAGTCTCAGAACAGTAAGAACACAGCTGAAAGTCTCAGAACAGTAAGAACACAGCTGAAAGTATCAGAACAGTAAGAAAGCAGCTGAAAGTATCAGACCAGTGAGAACTCAGCTGAAAGTATCAGACCAGTGAGAACACAGCTGAAAGTATCAGAACAGTAAGAACGCAGCTGAAAGTATCAGACCAGTGAGAACACAGCTGAAAGTATCAGAACAGTAAGAACGCAGCTGAAAGTATCAGACCAGTGAGAACACAGCTGAAAGTCTCAGAACAGTAAGAACACAGCTGAAAGTATCAGACCAGTGAGAACACAGCTGAAAGTATCAGAACAGTAAGAACACAGCTGAAAGTATCAGAACAGTAAGAAAGCAGCTGAAAGTATCAGACCAGTGAGAACACAGCTGAAAGTATCAGAACAGTAAGAAAGCAGCTGAAAGTATCAGACCAGTGAGAACACAGCTGAAAGTATCAGAACAGTAAGAACACAGCTGAAAGTATCAGACCAGTGAGAACACAGCTGAAAGTCTCAGAACAGTAAGAACACAGCTGAAAGTCTCAGAACAGTAAGAAAGCAGCTGAAAGTATCAGACCAGTGAGAACACAGCTGAAAGTATCAGACCTGTGAGAACACAGCTGAAAGTATCAGAACAGTAAGAACACAGCTGAAAGTATCAGAACAGTAAGAACACAGCTGAAAGTCTCAGAACAGTAAGAACGCAGCTGAAAGTATCAGACCAGTGAGAACACAGCTGAAAGTCTCAGAACAGTAAGAACGCAGCTGAAAGTATCAGAACAGTAAGAATGCAGCTGAAAGTATCAGAACAGTAAGAATGCAGCTGAAAGTCTCAGAACAGTAAGAATGCAGCTGAAAGTCTCAGAACAGTAAGAATGCAGCTGAAAGTATCAGAACAGTAAGAACACAGCTGAAAGTATCAGAACAGTAAGAAAGCAGCTGAAAGTATCAGACCAGTGAGAACACAGCTGAAAGTATCAGAACAGTAAGAAAGCAGCTGAAAGTATCAGACCAGTGAGAACACAGCTGAAAGTATCAGAACAGTAAGAACACAGCTGAAAGTATCAGACCAGTGAGAACACAGCTGAAAGTCTCAGAACAGTAAGAACACAGCTGAAAGTATCAGAACAGTAAGAAAGCAGCTGAAAGTATCAGACCAGTGAGAACACAGCTGAAAGTATCAGACCTGTGAGAACACAGCTGAAAGTATCAGAACAGTAAGAACACAGCTGAAAGTATCAGAACAGTAAGAACACAGCTGAAAGTCTCAGAACAGTAAGAACGCAGCTGAAAGTATCAGACCAGTGAGAACACAGCTGAAAGTCTCAGAACAGTAAGAACACAGCTGAAAGTATCAGACCAGTGAGAACACAGCTGAAAGTATCAGAACAGTAAGAACGCAGCTGAAAGTATCAGAACAGTAAGAACGCAGCTGAAAGTATCAGACCAGTGAGAACACAGCTGAAAGTATCAGAACAGTAAGAATGCAGCTGAAAGTATCAGACCAGTGAGAACACAGCTGAAAGTCTCAGAACAGTAAGAACACAGCTGAAAGTCTCAGAACAGTAAGAACACAGCTGAAAGTCTCAGAACAGTAAGAACACAGCTGAAAGTATCAGAACAGTAAGAAAGCAGCTGAAAGTATCAGACCAGTGAGAACACAGCTGAAAGTATCAGACCTGTGAGAACACAGCTGAAAGTATCAGAACAGTAAGAACACAGCTGAAAGTATCAGAACAGTAAGAACACAGCTGAAAGTCTCAGAACAGTAAGAACGCAGCTGAAAGTATCAGACCAGTGAGAACACAGCTGAAAGTCTCAGAACAGTAAGAACACAGCTGAAAGTATCAGACCAGTGAGAACACAGCTGAAAGTCTCAGAACAGTAAGAACACAGCTGAAAGTATCAGAACAGTAAGAATGCAGCTGAAAGTCTCAGAACAGTAAGAACACAGCTGAAAGTCTCAGAACAGTAAGAATGCAGCTGAAAGTCTCAGACCAGTGAGAACACAGCTGAAAGTATCAGAACAGTAAGAACACAGCTGAAAGTATCAGACCAGTGAGAACACAGCTGAAAGTATCAGAACAGTAAGAACGCAGCTGAAAGTATCAGACCAGTGAGAACAAAGCTGAAAGTATCAGAACAGTAAGAACACAGCTGAAAGTATCAGACCAGTGAGAACACAGCTGAAAGTATCAGACCAGTGAGAACACAGCTGAAAGTCTCAGAACAGTAAGAACACAGCTGAAAGTATCAGACCAGTGAGAACACAGCTGAAAGTATCAGAACAGTAAGAACACAGCTGAAAGTCTCAGAACAGTAAGAATGCAGCTGAAAGTATCAGACCAGTGAGAACACAGCTGAAAGTATCAGAACATGAACGCAGCTGAAAGTATCAGAACAGTGAGAACACAGCTGAAAGTCTCAGAACAGTGAGAACGCAGCTGAAAGTCTCAGAACAGTTAAGAACACAGCTGAAAGTATCAGAACAGTAAGAACACAGCTGAAAGTATCAGACCAGTGAGAACACAGCTGAAAGTATCAGAACAGTAAGAACACAGCTGAAAGTATCAGACCAGTGAGAACACAGCTGAAAGTATCAGAACAGTAAGAACACAGCTGAAAGTATCAGACCAGTGAGAACACAGCTGAAAGTCTCAGGCCAGTGAGAACGCAGCTGAAAGTCTCAGACCTGTGAGAACACAGCTGAAAGTATCAGACCAGTGAGAACACAGCTGAAAGTATCAGACCAGTGAGAACACAGCTGAAAGTCTCAGAACAGTAAGAACACAGCTGAAAGTATCAGAACAGTAAGAACACAGCTGAAAGTATCAGAACAGTAAGAACGCAGCTGAAAGTATCAGACCTGTGAGAACACAGCTGAAAGTATCAGACCAGTGAGAACACAGCTGAAAGTATCAGAACAGTAAGAACGCAGCTGAAAGTCTCAGAACAGTAAGAACGCAGCTGAAAGTATCAGAACAGTAAGAACACAGCTGAAAGTATCAGAACAGTAAGAACACAGCTGAAAGTATCAGAAACACAGCTGAAAGTCTCAGAACAGTAAGAACACAGCTGAAAGTCTCAGAACAGTAAGAACACAGCTGAAAGTCTCAGAACAGTAAGAACACAGCTGAAAGTCTCAGAACAGTAAGAACGCAGCTGAAAGTCTCAGAACAGTAAGAACACAGCTGAAAGTCTCAGAACAGTAAGAACGCAGCTGAAAGTCTCAGAACAGTAAGAACACAGCTGAAAGTCTCAGAACAGTAAGAACACAGCTGAAAGTCTCAGAACAGTAAGAACGCAGCTGAAAGCAGCTGAAAGTCTCAGAATCAGTAAGAACACAGCTGAAAGTCTCAGAACAGTAAGAACACAG
>JBBPBX010038221.1:0-12715 GCA_038048925.1 Garcialebias charrua
TCTAGCGAAAAACTCAAGCCCAGGACCAAGAAGAGTAACAAAGAGAAGTTGGTCGAATGCTGAAGTGGCTGCTGTAATGCGTCATTTCAGAAGGCACATAAGTAAAGGAAAACTGGCCAGTAAGAATGAATGCAGCCACTGTAAGATGGTTGAGAGCCCTGTGTTGGATCAAAGAACAGTTCAAAATATAAGAGACTTTGTGAGAAACCGGGGAATAACTGAAATGAGACAAAAACGGAAACAAAACTTATAGATGTGTTACTGTATCTAAAAAAACAAGTCTGGTCCTCTGGACATTCCAAAACAAAACAAAAAAATAGAAATGTTTCGTCTTTCATCCGAAAGACTTCCTCCGTCTGAGATGCTGCATTCAGCTCTGTCTCATAAATAGCACCCTCTCACAGTGGATCAACCAGTTTGCAGGTCCTTCTTGATCATGTGAGCAGTTGGTTTTGGCTGTCATCAGCAAACTGGTTGATCCATTGTGAGAGGGTGCTATTTATGAGACTGAGCTGAATGCAGCACCTCGGACCGAGGAATGGTCAGAGATGGTGTCTAATAGTGGCTGGAGCACTATAAATCATGCCAAGTACAATAAGGCCATTAACATTATCATTCACTGAAGATTTTAAGCTTCTGCATCAGCATCTGAATAAATCAGGAGAAAATGCATTTAGCACCTTGAAAGATGATGCCAGCCCCCAGACTTATGCAGAACTTGTAAAAGTTACACTTGCACAGGTCATTGTGTTCAATTGTAGACGAGCAGGAGAGGTTTCAAAGATGCACCTACAAAGTTTTATGGAGCGTGACACCACCAAGCTCCATGAAGATGATGCCATGGGTTTGTCAACGGTTGAACAGAAGCTCTACAGCCATTTCACTCGGGTTAAAATCATTGGGAAAGAGGCTGAAAGGTTTTAGATATCCCTGTGATGGATTGGAGACTTGTGCAGGTGTCCCTGTGATGGACTGGTGACATGTCCAGATGTCCCTGTGATGGACTGGTGACATGTCCAGATGTCCCTGTGATAGACTGGAGACTTGTCCACGTGTCCCTGTGATGGACTGGTGACTTGTCCAGGTGTCCGTGTGATGGACTGGCGACTTGTCCATGTGTCCCTGTGATGGACTGGAGACCTGTCCAGGTGTCCCTGTGATGGACTGGAGACTTTTCCATGTGTCCCTGTGATAGACTGGAGAGCTGTCCATGTGTCCCTGTGATGGACTGGAGACATTCACGTGTCCCTGTGATAGACTGGATGGAGACTTGTCCATATGTCCTTGTGATGGACTGAAGACTTGTCCACGTGTCCCTGTGATGGACTGGAAACTTGTAAATGTGTCCCTGTGATAGACTAGAGACTTATCCACGTGTCCCTGTGATGGACTGGTGACTTGTAAATGTGTCCCTGTGATGGACTGGAGACTTGTCCACGTGTCCCTGTGATGGACTGGAGACTTGTCCATGTGTCCCTGTGATGGACTGGAGACCTGTCCATGTGTCCTGTGATGGACTGGAGACGTTCACGTGTCCCTGTGATAGACTGGAGACTTGTCCATATGTCCTTGTGATGGACTGGAGACTTGTCCATATGTCCTTGTGATGGACTGGAGACTTGTCCATATGTCCTTGTGATAGACTGGAGACCTGTCCAGGTGTCCCTGTGATGGACTGGTGACTTGTGTAGGTGTCCCTGTGATGGACTGGTGACTTGTCCACGTGTCCTTGTGACATACTAGAGACCTGTCCAGGTGTCCCTGTGATGGACTGGAGACTTTTCCATGTGTCCCTGTGATAGAATGGAGAGCTATCCATGTGTCCCTGTGATGGACTGGAGACATTCACGTGTCCCTGTGATAGACTGGCTGGAGACTTGTCCATATGTCCTTGTGATGGACTGGAGACTTGTCCACGTGTCCCTGTGATGGACTGGAAACTTGTAAATGTGTCCCTGTGATGGACTGGAGACTTGTCCACGTGTCCCTGTGATGGACTGGAGACTTGTCCATGTGTCCCTGTGATGGACTGGAGACCTGTCCAGGTGTCCCTGTGATGGACTGGAGACTTTTCCATGTGTCCCTGTGATAGACTGGAGAGCTGTCCACGTGTCCCTGTGATAGACTGGAGACTTGTCCATGTGTCCCTGTGATGGACTGGAGACCTGTCCAGGTGTCCCTGTGATGGACTGGAGACTTTTCCATGTGTCCCTGTGATAGACTGGAGAGCTGTCCATGTGTCCCTGTGATGGACTGGAGACATTCACGTGTCCCTGTGATAGACTGGCTGGAGACTTGTCCATATGTCCTTGTGATGGACTGAAGACTTGTCCACGTGTCCCTGTGATGGACTGGAAACTTGTAAATGTGTCCCTGTGATGGACTAGAGACTTATCCACGTGTCCCTGTGATGGACTGGTGACTTGTAAATGTGTCCCTGTGATGGACTGGAGACTTGTCCACGTGTCCCTGTGATGGACTGGAGACTTGTCCATGTGTCCCTGTGATGGACTGGAGACCTGTCCATGTGTCCTGTGATGGACTGGAGACGTTCACGTGTCCCTGTGATAGACTGGAGACTTGTCCATATGTCCTTGTGATGGACTGGAGACTTGTCCATATGTCCTTGTGATGGACTGGAGACTTGTCCATATGTCCTTGTGATGGACTGGAGACTTGTCCACATGTCCCTGTGATGGACTGGAGACTTGTCCATATGTCCTTGTGATGGACTGGTGACTTGTGTAGGTGTCCCTGTGATGGACTGGTGACTTGTCCACGTGTCCCTGTGATGGACTGGAGACTTGTCCATATGTCCTTGTGATGGACTGGAGACTTGTCCACGTGTCCCTGTGATGGACTGGAGACCTGTCCATGTGTCCTATGATGGACTGGAGACGTTCACGTGTCCCTGTGATAGACTGGAGACTTGTCCATATGTCCCTGTGATGAACTGGAGACTTGTGCAGGTGTCCATGTGATGGACTGGAAACTTGTCCACGTGTCCCTGTGATGGACTGGAGACTTGTCCATGTGTCCCTGTGATGGACTGGAGACCTGTCCATGTGTCCTGTGATGGACTGGAGACGTTCACGTGTCCCTGTGATAGACTGGAGACTTGTCCATATGTCCTTGTGATGGACTGGAGACTTGTCCATATGTCCTTGTGATGGACTGGAGACTTGTCCATATGTCCTTGTGATAGACTGGAGACCTGTCCAGGTGTCCCTGTGATGGACTGGTGACTTGTGTAGGTGTCCCTGTGATGGACTGGTGACTTGTCCACGTGTCCTTGTGACATACTAGAGACCTGTCCAGGTGTCCCTGTGATGGACTGGAGACTTTTCCATGTGTCCCTGTGATAGAATGGAGAGCTATCCATGTGTCCCTGTGATGGACTGGAGACATTCACGTGTCCCTGTGATAGACTTGCTGGAGACTTGTCCATATGTCCTTGTGATGGACTGGAGACTTGTCCACGTGTCCCTGTGATGGACTGGAAACTTGTAAATGTGTCCCTGTGATGGACTAGAGACTTATCCACGTGTCCCTGTGATGGACTGGTGACTTGTAAATGTGTCCCTGTGATGGACTGGAGACTTGTCCACGTGTCCCTGTGATAGACTGGAGACTTGTCCATGTATCCCTGTGATGGACTGGAGACCTGTCCAGGTGTCCCTGTGATGGACTGGAGACTTTTCCATGTGTCCCTGTGATAGACTGGAGAGCTGTCCACGTGTCCCTGTGATAGACTGGAGACTTGTCCATGTGTCCCTGTGATGGACTGGAGACCTGTCCAGGTGTCCCTGTGATGGACTGGAGACTTTTCCATGTGTCCCTGTGATAGACTGGAGAGCTGTCCATGTGTCCCTGTGATGGACTGGAGACATTCACGTGTCCCTGTGATAGACTGGCTGGAGACTTGTCCATATGTCCTTGTGATGGACTGAAGACTTGTCCACGTGTCCCTGTGATGGACTGGAAACTTGTAAATGTGTCCCTGTGATGGACTAGAGACTTATCCACGTGTCCCTGTGATGGACTGGTGACTTGTAAATGTGTCCCTGTGATGGACTGGAGACTTGTCCACGTGTCCCTGTGATGGACTGGAGACTTGTCCATGTGTCCCTGTGATGGACTGGAGACCTGTCCATGTGTCCTGTGATGGACTGGAGACGTTCACGTGTCCCTGTGATAGACTGGAGACTTGTCCATATGTCCTTGTGATGGACTGGAGACTTGTCCATATGTCCTTGTGATGGACTGGAGACTTGTCCATATGTCCTTGTGATGGACTGGAGACTTGTCCACATGTCCCTGTGATGGACTGGAGACTTGTCCATATGTCCTTGTGATGGACTGGTGACTTGTGTAGGTGTCCCTGTGATGGACTGGTGACTTGTCCACGTGTCCCTGTGATGGACTGGAGACTTGTCCATATGTCCTTGTGATGGACTGGAGACTTGTCCACGTGTCCCTGTGATGGACTGGAGACCTGTCCATGTGTCCTATGATGGACTGGAGACGTTCACGTGTCCCTGTGATAGACTGGAGACTTGTCCATATGTCCCTGTGATGAACTGGAGACTTGTGCAGGTGTCCATGTGATGGACTGGAAACTTGTCCACGTGTCCCTGTGATGGACTAGAGACTTGTCCACGTGTCCCTGTGATGTACTGGTGGCTTGTCCAGCTGTCCCTGTGATGGACTGGAGACCTTTCCAGGTGTCCCTGTGATGGACTGGTGACTTGTCCACGTGTCCCTGTGATGGACTGGAGACTTGTCCTTGTGATTGTTGGATATGTGCACCGGCGACCCCCGTGACCCAAAATGGAAGAAACGGGTAAAGATAATGAATGGATGTAGCAAATGGGCAATGTTTAGGCTGATGGTCCTCCTTGATCATGTGAGCAACTGGTTTTGGCTGTCATCATAAAGTCTTTATTTATAAGACTGAGCTGAATACAGTATCTCAGACTAAGGAAGTCTTTCATCCGAAAGACTTCCTCAGTCTGAGATGCATTCAGCTCAGTCTTATAAATAAAGACTTCCTGATGACAGCCAAAACCAGTTGCTCACATGATCAATGAGGACCATCAGCCTAATCATGTGATCATATGAGCAGCTGGTTTTGGCTGTCATCAGCAAACTGTTTGATCCACTTTGAGAGGGTGCTATTTATGAGACTGAGCTGAATGTAGCACCTCAGACTGAGGAAGTCTTTATAAGACTGAGCTGAATACAGCATCTCAGACTGAGGAAGTCTTTCGTCGCTCGTAAGTCGGGGATCACCTGTACTTTACAGTGTGTTGTGATGAACCTTGTAAATAAAGTAAATTTTGTTTTAGAAATATGTTCAGGTTTATAATGTTAATGTTTTATAATATGTAAATATGTCATCTCAGAAGTCTTTCATCGCTCGTAAGTCGGGGATCACCTGTACTTTACATTGTGTTGTGATTAACCCTGCAGAAAAAGTAAAAATTTGTTTTAGAAATATGTATATGTTGATATGTTTTATAATAATGTAAATATGTCACCAGAATTTAAGTTTTTATTTTTTATTTTATTTTAAACATTTGAAGATTTTGTTATTGAAGTTTTTTTAGTGAATGTAAATAAAGTATGTGCATAATTTGTTTAATAAAAGCAGTTCAAAAAATAGTTCTCCTAATGCAGTGTCCTGTCACATTTGTGTGTTTTATGTTAATTTTATGTTAAGTAGGCGGAGTTTAAATGTCCCTTTAAAGACCCCATAATGCATGTTTGTCCTCATAAACCACATTTTTTGACGTCCTTGTAAACCACACTGGAGTCTGGGTGGTAAAACGTGCTGTGAAGCTCCTATCGGAAAGCTAAAGGGACCCAAATTTTTTTCAAAATTTTTAGAGTGCACTGAGCTTGGTCCCAGGTCGCTAGGACCTCGGGAAGGGGTAGACCCCGTATTACACCTTCGGGCGGGTTTGGCGAAAAAGTCCGGCTAAACCACATTGACAAACCTGTGTGTGTGTGTGTGTGTGTGTGTGTGTGTGTGTGTGTGTGTGTGTGTGTGTGTGTGTGTGTGTGTGTGTGTGTGTGTGTGTGTGTGTGTGTGTGTGAGTGTGTGTGTGTGTTGTCTGAGTGTGTGTGTGTGTGTGTGTGTCAGAGATGGTGTGTGTGTGTTGTCTGAGTGTGTGTGTGTGTGTGTGTCAGAGATGGTGTGTGTGTGCTGAGCGCCAGACGCTGAGAAGTGATGCTGGTGTGTGTGTTGTCTGAGTGTGTGTGTGTGTGTGTTCTCCCCATCTCTCGCTCCTCTTTAATAATTGAGCTGATTCTGTCCAGCTTGTTAGGGAGGCACACAGCAGCTTCACACTCCGTCCTTCTCCTCCTCGTGCTCCGTCTTTCCCTCCACCTCTCCATTTATCACGCACTCTCTCTCTCCTGACCTCTCCGGCCCCCAGCTCCCTCCTCCTCCTCCTCCTCCCCCACTACTTTGGCAAATCCCTCCTGTTCTTTGACCTCTCCCTCGCCTCTCGCAGCCTCGCTGCTCTCCATCCCCTTCCATCCGTCCCGCTGCCCTCCATCATCCCTCTCTCTCTCCTCCATCCTCTTCGGAGGTGAGAGGTCAACGCTTCCTCTCTGCGCTGTCGGACTCAAACCGGCTGCAACCAGCACTGCTGAGTTGGGGATGGGGTGAGGGGGGGGGGGGACAAGGGGAATGAGGATGTAGGTGAGGAAGGGGCTGACAAAAAGGACTGATGGATGGGGGCAGAGAGGTTAAAAGAGGGAAGAAGAAGAAAGAGAGAGAGAAAAGAGGGGGAGACATCTTCTTTTGGAGTCGCTGCCTTTGGCGGACGAGCCGTTTTATGAATGTATCGTGTGGGAGGTGACAGCACGGAGCACACAAACACTGCTTACACTAAATGGTTGCTGTGTGTGTGTGTGTGCGCGTGTGTGTGTGCGTGTGTGTGTGTGCGTGCGTGTGTGCGTGTGTGCATGTGTGTGTGTGGGAGATGAGCCACGTTTACCTGCCTTTGGCGAAAGATATTTCACTTCAGGTGATGTTCAGATGAATAGGAGTGATACAAATGGGACTCCTCACCCCCGAGGACAAATTATTGACTAATTGTTTTTGCCGGTGGTAAAATGACCCAAAAACTGGAAATGATCCTAAAATGTTTTATTCCAACCGGAGTTTGAACGGCGATGACCTCAACCTGCGTTGTCTTCTGATGTCTCGAAGCGAACCTCGCCGATTGCTCCGTCCAACCAAACTCTGTTACTGAACAGAAAAACTGCACTCAATCAGTTTCTCATGCGCTTTGGTGGGAGTTTCAGGAGCCGGCACCTTCGAACGTCATCAACCATTAAATGGCCATTATCAGTTATTATCATACGTAACGGTCAGACTACCCCTCCTGTACCTCCTAGTAGGTTTAAAGGTACGTTATCACCATTGGTAGCAATGACAGCAGGCTCCGTCTTTAGCTACATGTTACAGTTTAAAGTAAAGCGTCTAGCGTTACGTTTAGGGTCTTGGTTAGGTTTAAGGTCTTGGTTATGTTTAGGGTCTTGGTTATGTTTAGGGTCTTGGTTAGGTTTAGGGTCTTGGTTAGGTTTAGGGTCTTGGTTAGGTTTAGGGTCTTGGTTAGGTTTAGGGTCTTGGTTAGGTTTAGGGTCTTGGTTAGGTTTAGGGTCTTGGTTAGGTTTAGGGTCTTGGTTAGGTTTAGGGTCTTGGTTAGGTTTAGGGTCTTGGTTAGGTTTAGGGTCTTGGTTAGGTTTAGGGTCTTGGTTAGGTTTAGGGTCTTGGTTAGGTTTAGGGTCTTGGTTAGGTTTAGGGTCTTGGTTAGGTTTAGGGTCTTGGTTAGGTTTAGGGTCTTGGTTAGGTTTAGGGTCTTGGTTAGGTTTAGGGTCTTGGTTAGGTTTAGGGTCTTGGTTAGGTTTAGGGTCTTGGTTAGGTTTAGGGTCTTGGTTAGGTTTAGGGTCTTGGTTAGGTTTAGGGTCTTGGTTAGGTTTAGGGTCTTGGTTAGGTTTAGGGTCTTGGTTAGGTTTAGGGTCTTGGTTAGGTTTAGGGTCTTGGTTAGGTTTAGGGTCTTGGTTAGGTTTAGGGTCTTGGTTAGGTTTAGGGTCTTGGTTAGGTTTAGGGTCTTGGTTAGGTTTAGGGTCTTGGTTAGGTTTAGGGTCTTGGTTAGGTTTAGGGTCTTGGTTAGGTTTAGGGTCTTGGTTAGGTTTAGGGTCTTGGTTAGGTTTAGGGTCTTGGTTAGGTTTAGGGTCTTGGTTAGGTTTAGGGTCTTGGTTAGGTTTAGGGTCTTGGTTAGGTTTAGGGTCTTGGTTAGGTTTAGGGTCTTGGTTAGGTTTAGGGTCTTGGTTAGGTTTAGGGTCTTGGTTAGGTTTAGGGTCTTGGTTAGGTTTAGGGTCTTGGTTAGGTTTAGGGTCTTGGTTAGGTTTAGGGTCTTGGTTAGGTTTAGGGTCTTGGTTAGGTTTAGGGTCTTGGTTAGGTTTAGGGTCTTGGTTAGGTTTAGGGTCTTGGTTAGGTTTAGGGTCTTGGTTAGGTTTAGGGTCTTGGTTAGGTTTAGGGTCTTGGTTAGGTTTAGGGTCTTGGTTAGGTTTAGGGTCTTGGTTAGGTTTAGGGTCTTGGTTAGGTTTAGGGTCTTGGTTAGGTTTAGGGTCTTGGTTAGGTTTAGGGTCTTGGTTAGGTTTAGGGTCTTGGTTAGGTTTAGGGTCTTGGTTAGGTTTAGGGTCTTGGTTAGGTTTAGGGTCTTGGTTAGGTTTAGGGTCTTGGTTAGGTTTAGGGTCTTGGTTAGGTTTAGGGTCTTGGTTAGGTTTAGGGTCTTGGTTAGGTTTAGGGTCTTGGTTAGGTTTAGGGTCTTGGTTAGGTTTAGGGTCTTGGTTAGGTTTAGGGTCTTGGTTAGGTTTAGGGTCTTGGTTAGGTTTAGGGTCTTGGTTAGGTTTAGGGTCTTGGTTAGGTTTAGGGTCTTGGTTAGGTTTAGGGTCTTGGTTAGGTTTAGGGTCTTGGTTAGGTTTAGGGTCTTGGTTAGGTTTAGGGTCTTGGTTAGGTTTAGGGTCTTGGTTAGGTTTAGGGTCTTGGTTAGGTTTAGGGTCTTGGTTAGGTTTAGGGTCTTGGTTAGGTTTAGGGTCTTGGTTAGGTTTAGGGTCTTGGTTAGGTTTAGGGTCTTGGTTAGGTTTAGGGTCTTGGTTAGGTTTAGGGTCTTGGTTAGGTTTAGGGTCTTGGTTAGGTTTAGGGTCTTGGTTAGGTTTAGGGTCTTGGTTAGGTTTAGGGTCTTGGTTAGGTTTAGGGTCTTGGTTAGGTTTAGGGTCTTGGTTAGGTTTAGGGTCTTGGTTAGGTTTAGGGTCTTGGTTAGGTTTAGGGTCTTGGTTAGGTTTAGGGTCTTGGTTAGGTTTAGGGTCTTGGTTAGGTTTAGGGTCTTGGTTAGGTTTAGGGTCTTGGTTAGGTTTAGGGTCTTGGTTAGGTTTAGGGTCTTGGTTAGGTTTAGGGTCTTGGTTAGGTTTAGGGTCTTGGTTAGGTTTAGGGTCTTGGTTAGGTTTAGGGTCTTGGTTAGGTTTAGGGTCTTGGTTAGGTTTAGGGTCTTGGTTAGGTTTAGGGTCTTGGTTAGGTTTAGGGTCTTGGTTAGGTTTAGGGTCTTGGTTAGGTTTAGGGTCTTGGTTAGGTTTAGGGTCTTGGTTAGGTTTAGGGTCTTGGTTAGGTTTAGGGTCTTGGTTAGGTTTAGGGTCTTGGTTAGGTTTAGGGTCTTGGTTAGGTTTAGGGTCTTGGTTAGGTTTAGGGTCTTGGTTAGGTTTAGGGTCTTGGTTAGGTTTAGGGTCTTGGTTAGGTTTAGGGTCTTGGTTAGGTTTAGGGTCTTGGTTAGGTTTAGGGTCTTGGTTAGGTTTAGGGTCTTGGTTAGGTTTAGGGTCTTGGTTAGGTTTAGGGTCTTGGTTAGGTTTAGGGTCTTGGTTAGGTTTAGGGTCTTGGTTAGGTTTAGGGTCTTGGTTATGTTTAGGGTCTTGGTTAGGTTTAGGGTCTTGGTTAGGTTTAGGGTCTTGGTTAGGTTTAGGGTCTTGGTTAGGTTTAGGGTCTTGGTTAGGTTTAGGGTCTTGGTTAGGTTTAGGGTCTTGGTTAGGTTTAGGGACTTGGTTATGTTTAGGGTCTTGGTTAGGTTTAGGGTCTTGGTTATGTTTAGGGTCTTGGTTAGGTTTAGGGTCTTGGTTATGTTTAGGGTCTTGGTTAGGTTTAGGGTCTTGGTTAGGTTTAGGGTCTTGGTTAGGTTTAGGGTCTTGGTTAGGTTTAGGGTCTTGGTTAGGTTTAGGGTCTTGGTTAGGTTTAGGGTCTTGGTTAGGTTTAGGGTCTTGGTTAGGTTTAGGGTCTTGGTTAGGTTTAGGGTCTTGGTTAGGTTTAGGGTCTTGGTTAGGTTTAGGGTCTTGGTTAGGTTTAGGGTCTTGGTTAGGTTTAGGGTCTTGGTTAGGTTTAGGGTCTTGGTTAGGTTTAGGGTCTTGGTTAGGTTTAGGGTCTTGGTTAGGTTTAGGGTCTTGGTTAGGTTTAGGGTCTTGGTTAGGTTTAGGGTCTTGGTTAGGTTTAGGGTCTTGGTTAGGTTTAGGGTCTTGGTTAGGTTTAGGGTCTTGGTTAGGTTTAGGGTCTTGGTTAGGTTTAGGGTCTTGGTTAGGTTTAGGGTCTTGGTTAGGTTTAGGGTCTTGGTTAGGTTTAGGGTCTTGGTTAGGTTTAGGGTCTTGGTTAGGTTTAGGGTCTTGGTTAGGTTTAGGGTCTTGGTTAGGTTTAGGGTCTTGGTTAGGTTTAGGGTCTTGGTTAGGTTTAGGGTCTTGGTTAGGTTTAGGGTCTTGGTTAGGTTTAGGGTCTTGGTTAGGTTTAGGGTCTTGGTTAGGTTTAGGGTCTTGGTTAGGTTTAGGGTCTTGGTTAGGTTTAGGGTCTTGGTTAGGTTTAGGGTCTTGGTTAGGTTTAGGGTCTTGGTTAGGTTTAGGGTCTTGGTTAGGTTTAGGGTCTTGGTTATGTTTAGTGTTTTGGTTTTGTTTAGGGTCTTGGTTAGGTTTAGGGTCTAGCGTTACGTTTAGGGTCTTTGTTAGGTTTAGGGTCTTGGTTAGGTTTAGGGTCTAGCGTTACGTTTAGGGTCTTGGTTAGGTTTAAGGTCTTGGTTATGTTTAGGGTCTTGATTATGTTTAGTGTCTTGGTTATGTTTAGTGTCTTGGTTTTGTTTAGGGTCTTGGTTAGGTTTAGGGTCTAGCGTTACGTTTAGGGTCTTTGTTAGGTTTAGGGTCTTTGTTTTGTTTAGGGTCTTGGTTAGGTTTAGGGTCTAGCGTTACGTTTAGGGTCTTGGTTAGGTTTAGGGTCTTGGTTATGTTTAGGGTCTTGGTTAGGTTTAGGGTCTTGGTTAGGTTTAGGGACTTGGTTAGGTTTAGGGTCTTGGTTAGGTTTAGGGTCTTGGTTAGGTTTAGGGTCTTGGTTAGGTTTAGGGTTGGTCCTCTGGGTCAGGTGTAAGGTTAGGTTTAGGAAAAGGGAAGCTGGGAAAAAAAAGAGCACTTCCGGGTTTACGGCAACACGCTGCCTACTCACAGCGATAAAAATGCTGATAACGTTCTTTTAAACATGCCAAGAGATAGGACAGTTTTACCGCTAAATATGGGGATGATAACAACTAATGACGCCCATTGAATGGACTGACAACATCCGAAGCCGCTGCCAGCCGGAGCAATCCTGGCTCGCCTTAATCAAATCACGTCTGTGGTGAAAATGTCCTTTTCCTGAATGGCAGGACGGAACGCTCCGAAGACGAGAACGACACATCTGTAACCTCTGTCTGGAAGGTAGAATTAAAATGTGCATTAGCGTGTGGTCCTTAAGGTCGAAGGTCACTCACAAAGAGTTTCAGGCAACTGTTGCACTCCTGATTCAACAGGTTGCTTCCTCTTGAGCTCCTCAGGAAATCATTCCAAACACTGAACAACGGCTCATGTCCTGTACGCATACACATGTGTCCATTCTGTCTCCTCCGTCTCCATGACGACGTCCACATCACGAGGGCGTCTTGACTGTACGCCAACCTCAAACGCTGATAGGCGGAGAGAGAGTAGACGCCAGGCGATTGGTCGAGCTGCTGGCTGTCACATCAGCAGGGTGTATCTTTGTGACACACGTGCGTCGCTCCAGCGCACACACACACACTGTCTTGATTTGTCAACCCACACGCCCACGACCTGCAGCAAAGGTGCAAACAAAAGGTGCTTTTGCACGCACGTCTGCGTGCACGAGACGCCGCGTGTTAGGTGCGCTGACCCTGCCAATGAGGACAGGAGGAACATCAGTGGAGCTACAAGGCCGTTGCCATGACAACTAGCCCCGCTGCACAGGTAGGAAGCACAATGGGCCTAAGCTGTTCTATGTTCACACACACACGCACACGCATGGCAACACACTCAAGACAAGTGTGACAGACAGGCTGAGGTAAAGCAGCTCCTTTTCATCGCTGCGTTGAAATTAGTCATTACGTCCCAAAAGAAAGCTCAGTCTTGAAGCAGCAGCTGAGATTGACTGTGTGTGTGTGAGTGTGTGAGAGTCAGACACACACACACACACACACACACTGAGAGCGTCACTCTGCATACTAACAGCACCTGCACTATGGGGCAGCCTGTGCGCGTCTCTGAGGGGCCCTCAAATAACCAACTGTCACTGCACACACACTGACTTCTCCATCCTTCTTCTCTTCTGCACTCTCTCCTTTCATCCCCC
>JBBPBX010038221.1:13009-30509 GCA_038048925.1 Garcialebias charrua
GTGGGTTTATTCAGTGGTAATGAGGCTAATAGGTGAAGAAACACTGAGAAAAGAGGAACATAAAGAGAAGAACAGGTGGGGGGTGCACGAGGTTCACGCACACTGCGCATGCATGTGTGTGTGAGCATCATTATTCCACGCAGCCACACACACACACGCTGCGTGCCTACACAGACCAGCAGGCACGCGGCGTCCAGTGGCACGGATGATGTTCCATACGCAACATTTTATATTAATAAACAACATGGAGCATTTCAGAGCAGAAAGCTCTTTTTATTTTTTTTTAAATAAGACTCACCTAAAAGGGAGAGAGGGTGTGCGGGGCGTGCGGTGTCAGCGCAGGCTGCCTGCGGGGCTCGCTCCTCGTCCCGCGCGGGTCACGGAGCCGTCACGAGCGGGATTGTTTCCTCCTTCATCCGAGCAGAAGGAGACCGTCCTCCCCTCGCGTGTACGTGGTCTCCCGCTCCTCCCGCCACGCGCCGCCTCGAGCACGGAGCAGCCCCGCGCGAGTCCTCCGGTTCACGTCAACATCTGCACCCGCAAAACGTGTAAACGAGGGGAAACAAAGAGAGAAAACGGGCAGAGGTTCTGGAAATAAGCAGCGGGGGAGGTTCTGTCACAGCTTCTCCTCCGCGTGAAGGAGCTGGCAGAGCCGCGCTCGGACCCGCAGCTCCGCTGTGCGGTGACACGCGCGGGACTCCCCGGTATGCGGGAGGCGAAACCCACAGAGCGCTCGTGCGTCTCTACTGCCTCTGCAACTCCAGCTCTCCGTCTGCCTCTCTCCAACGTGCCTGACGGTCTGAGCCGTTCGGGCACCCGTAGCTGACTTCAATTTAACCCTCCGGAATTGTGGGAGTTGTAGTTTTCTAAAGAGAAACCGTAAAGAAATCGGGAGTAAACGCTCAGGAGTCAGAGAAAAAAAATAGTTTATTAGCAGTTTTATTTATTTATTTATTTTACTCATTAATGTACTGTATTTAGCAGTAGTTCAGCTTATTTCAGCCATTCAAGTAACAATGTACAGTAGCTCCTTCAAATCGTTACTGCTGTTTGCATTTTGAAACATAAAAAAATTCTCAAAGAAATGCATTAAATATCTTTCAATCTTTGACATACTTTATGCTGTTTGAAAACTTCAACGTGCTAGCTTTTTGTTAGCTTTTGGCTATTGTTTTGCTAGTTTTAACATGGACTAATTTTAGCTTTGTTTTGATTATTTAGGTAGTCCCCAACTTACGAGCGAGTTCCGTTCCTGCGTGGTGCTCGTAAGACGAAATCTCGTACGTCGGAACACGAAACCCGTGTCGCTCGTAAGTCCGGATTTTCGGTCGTAAGTCGGAAAATTTATGCTAGCGCTACTACGAACACTCGTTTTTCAACACAAACGTACATATAAACATGCTCAGAAACTTGTTTACAAACTGTTAGCTAACACACTTTCATCTAAAAACACATACCAGTGCTGTATTTTCTGTATGTTCTGTACAACTTAAGTCCGGAACCTCGTATGTCAATGTGCTCGTAAGTCGGGGTCTACCTGTACCGTTCTGCTGGTTTTAGCTTTTAGCATCTGTTGTGATCATTTTAGTTACTGTTTAATTGGTTTTTAGCCTTTAGCCAATTTTTTGCTGAATTTACTTTTGTTTGTTGCTGTTGGACTAGTCTTAAGGATTTATGGCTTAGCTAAATTTAGCTTTTAGCTACTTTTTGCCATTTTGCTCTTTTGCTGTCTTTAAATTTTAGCAGCTGTTTTGCTATTTTAACATTTAGATACTGTTTTGTTAACTTTTAGCTGTTAGTTTTGCTGATTTAGTTTTAGCTGCCATTTTTAAATTTTTAGCTGCTGTTTTGCTGATACAGTATTAATTACAGTAGCCCATTATGGTTTAAATGTCTAGCAACTGTTCTGCTGATTTTAACTTCTGGATTTTTTTGTTGTTGCTAATTTTAGCTTTTAGCTTGTGTTTTGCTCATAATACTGTCTGTTCTGATTGTTGTATCTTTATCATGTTTCAGCTTCACAAACAACTTTCAGCTTTCAAGATTCGGCACTAATATAAAAAAATTATAAATCAAACTACTCATAACTGAGATCACATTTCTTTCAAGAAGCTAAACTTCCTTAGTTTTGATCATTAGTTCTGCAGACTTTAAATCTTTTGTTTGTTGGACTTTGGCTGCTTTTCACCTCCAGTCATTTTCTGTCTGATCTGACCCTGCCAGCAGCGAACAAAACAAAAATGTTTCAGGCTTTAAACATATTTCTATAACCAACAAATTAACAGCATCTGAAATAATGTGAGAGGAGAAACAAACCAGGAAATACATTAAACAGTCACGTTTTGAACCTCTGTTGCCAAAATGCCGTTTTGTGCATTTATTTATTCACTAAGCAAAAGCTAAGATGCGAAGGATTGAAACAAGTTTAAATACAATAAAAGGAGTTCTTCATGAGTCTTAGAAAACAACTAATACAACTTCATAACTGCTGCTGTTGATTTGTCAGATAAAAATGTTTGTTTCTGAAATAATATAAAATATGAACCAAATGTAGTGATTCTGTCACCTGATCTTTATTACAATAACATGACAGTATCACAATATCAAGATTACATTCCTTGGGATTTTTTAAAAATAAAACGCCATCTGTCCAGTCTCTGTTTTTCCTCTTGTCTGACATTTTATCTCCCCCGCCCCAACAAAGGTCAACACTTACATGTTCATTAGATATAGAGATATTTGATGCACATATATATTTGAGTTAAATTAGCACAACATAAGAGACAATTCATACACTTTAAGACTTTTGAACAGTATTAAGGCACATTTATGAAAACAGACATGGATCCATCTTTATCCATCTGAGATCAAAGCACACTTACAGTACTTACTGTATGTTTTCTGTTATTGCAAACAGGGATGGCTGTAAATGATTCAATCAGTTACCACGTAGGTCCGCTGACAGCTGTAGAAGACCACATGAAACTTGTTGCAGGTGTGATTTTTATTTTTAACTGCATCGGTACATTTTTCCGGTCCGTCTGATAAAATTCTCCTCGCTGGAAAATAAATCAAAAGGACTTGAACAAATATGGCAGCTGAGCAGATCATGGTACCCACTGGACTTCCCCCACCCCAACCACAACGTCTGCGTTTTCCTGTTGTCATGGCGACAGAGTAAAGCAACATTTCTGCGAGGCCTGACCAGGAGAACGCCGATTCTCCTCGTTGTGATCTGTTCAAAGCAGGAAGCAGCAACCAAAAGAAAGGAAACCGTCCTCATAAGCACTTACGGTGATGATATGCATCTTCGAAAGAGTACGTTTCTGTCCAGAGCGGGATTAAAATACACTTCAAACAGGTAAAAGTGCGTGCACTTCAAACACGCCTGCCACGGCGTCTGCGTGCGTGTCCATTTTAAGCCCTGCGTCCGACCGAGCGCGGTCACAGGTTTTCTCCGGGCTGGTACTGCGGCTCGGTGGCCGTGAAGTAGTCCTCCAGGAAGGACTGCAGGTACTCGAAGGTGTGTCTCTCGTCGGGCTCCCGCCTCCAGCACTGCAGCATCAGTTCATGGAGCGAGGCCGGGCAGCCGTGGGCGCAGGGCATACGGTAGCCCCGCTCCACCTGCTCCAGCACCTCACGGTTGTTCATGCCTAAAGAGGGAAACAGGGGAGGGAGGTGGAGGGAGACCACGCAGGGATTACTAACACACACCCAGCTTAGATTCAAACAAATTAGAGGTGGTCCCCGACTTATGACGTCATCGACATACGAGGTTCCGGACTTACGAGCGGACTAACGAAGAGTAAAGTTGTACAGAACATACAGAAAATACAGCACTGGTTTGTGTTTTCAGATGAAAGTGTGTTAGCTAACAGTTTGTAAACAAAGTTCTGAGCACGTTTATGAACCAGTATGTACGTTTGTGTTGAAAAATGGGTGTTCGTAGTAGCGCTAGCATACATTTTCCGACTTACGACCGAAAATCCGGACTTACGAGCGACACGTGTTTCGGGTTCCGACATACGAATTTTCGTGTTACGAGCACCTCGTACGAACGGAACTCGCTCGTAAGTCGGGGACCACCTGTATTTAAACAGTAATACTAATCTAAACTCCCAAAACTTAAAATAATACTCATCCAAATAAAGCTACTTGCAAAAATGTGCAAAACCTTTAAAGCACACAAAGACATTGTGACTTTACTGAACTGAAAATGAAACAATTGAACAAACGTGAGCATCGCTGAAGTCTACAATAACTTTGAAGGAGTTGGGACGTTGTGTAAAATCTAAAAGCAGAACGCAACGAGCAGCCTCATAATATTTACAATCCAGTGCAGTCAACATATCAACAGTTGAAACTAAGAACTTGTATACATAGTTCCTCGATAGTACAGTACATATTTTACAAAAATAATTTATACAGGACTCATTATTAACAACTTTAATATTTCTCATGTGTTTGGAACCATACTGGATACAGTACTGTACAGGAAAAGGTGAACGAAAACATAAAATACTTTGGACAGGTGCCACCATTTTGCAGTTTTCTTTCAGTAAGCCTCCACTGTATTCCTGCTCATAATGACCACATTTCCCATAAGGCAACAAGGCCCAGCACAGAAGCCCCGTTTCCTTCTGCTGAAAAAAAAACAAAAAAACTGGTAGTTTTGAGCATATCAGAGTGGATGCAGAGAAGCCACACTGAACCCACTGAACTGGACCAGAACCATGACTTCCAGACCCATCAGTGATTCTTGAGATTTAGCAACCCGCCCATGTGGACCTCCAAGTGGAAGCCAAAGGTCTGGTGCTCCAGACACGTCAGTAAGTAAAATTTAATAAAAACATGCTTGTTAGGCTGATTGGTGACTCTAAATTGACCCTAGGTGTGAGTGTGAGAGTGGATGGTTGTTTGGTGTGAGTGAGACAGGTCCCTCTTGTAAATGAGTCCCCGTGACTCAACGAGGCTAGCCTGTATAAATAAAGGTTGAAAAAAAGTAAAATTTAATAGCTACCAATACAGTACTGTATGTATTTAGTTAAAATGACATAGGTTTAAGAGCTTAGAACATTGCAAGTGTGTCTGAAGGGGTTTTAAAGCCTTAAAATATGTATAAATACCAGTGTTGGGCACCAGACCGCTAGGGAGTGCTAAAGCGCTAATCCGCTGATAGCGGACCTAAACAATTTGTTAGCGCTATAGCGGATTGACTAACTTTTATAATTCATAAGCGGATTCGCGCTATTTTTATTTAAAATGCAGTACCGCTAATAAATAATTATCTATCAGTAAAATCAAAAAAACTTATTTACGGGCTCTTAAATCATCATAATCAGATTTTCATGGCAGCAACACTTTTTTTTTTTTTCAAAGTTTTAAAATTGTGGTCGTAAATTTGACTTATTTAATTCTATTTTTTATTTTTTAATCGATACATTTCAGTCAAGCGTATGCCATGTATCGAGACAATTTGATTAATTTTATAGAATTCATCTGTGAGTAGCGGTTCTTGATTAGCCTGTTAAAAACATTTTATTCTCTAATGTTTTATTAAAAAACAATGCTGACAAATCGATTGGTCGTTCTTCAAACGCCTGCAGGTAAAGCAATAGTGCAAGATAAAAGGTCCATAATATTCACCTTTTCAGCTTCGTTTTTAGTTCAGGGATCTTGTCTAACTTTACGTCTCTTTATTAAAAATGTACGTACTTAAAGCTCCACTGACATGTTCTTTTAACTTTTCAAAAAATGGCACAACATATATAAATATTAAGATAGACCTCTGACCGTTTTTGCTAAAATAATGTTAAATGAATGAAAATTTCTCTCAAAATAGTTTAAAATTAGCGCCGTTTTTTTAGACCGTAAATCCGGATCTTCCGGTCACGTGTCAGCATTCCCGTTTCTGACGTCACGTCCGATACTGAACTCTGCTCAAACGACAAAAGTATAGACGCATCCGTCGAATTTAGCCATTTAAAACTACATTATAGCGATTTGGCTTCGCTATAATGTAGTTTTAAATGGCTAAATTCGACGGATGCGTCTATATTTTTGTCGTTTGAGCAGAGTTCAGTATCGGACGTGACGTCAGAAACGGGAATGCTGACACGTGACCGGAAGATCCGGATTTACGGTCTAAACAAACGGCGCTAATTTTAAACTATTTTGAGAGAAATTTTCATTCATTTAACATTATTTTAGCAAAAACGGTCAGAGGTCTATCTTAATATTTATATATGTTGTGCCATTTTTTGAAAAGTTAAAAGAACATGTCAGTGGAGCTTTAAGCTGCTACTCCTCATGAACACCTCATGTTTGAAACGCTTTATAAAAGGTGTAGTCCGAGGCAAATCTTTCTCAAATTGAGCCCCAAACCCAACAGCTATGTAGAATATTTAACATTACAGTATACAGCATAGACAAGTGATGCAAGAAAAGTTTGCACTTTAATTTAATTGTTCCCAACGTTTCCACAGACAGATTATGAAAATATCAGCTATTCTTTGAAGGTCAGTGCTCAGTCATTGTATATCTTACTGGTCATCACAGCTCCTTTAATATTCATGTAACAGTGCATCAAGTTCTCCTGAACAACCGGAGTCTCCTCAACAACATGATGCAAAAATAAACTAGCATAGCAACAGGAAGTGCAAAGAGAATAGGTCATTTTTTAAATCCATTTACCAGACCAACTCATCTTTTGTCATTACCGCCAGAACTGCTAGTCATAAAGCAACAAGGTACAATAAGTGCCAACAGCAGTGATGGCACTTATGGCGAGTGCTTGTACGAGAATGATGATAAAAACTGAAGATTGATTCCTTTTGGTTTCACTTCTGTCTAGATCTGTGTTCTCTTTCTTTGTCTATAGTCTTTTCTGTTTGATTAGGGCTTCATTATTTCTAAAAAAATAAAGTTTTTGAGTCTTGAGTCCTGTCTACATTCTGGGTCTGAAACCTGCCAATCCCAACAATTAGAAGTTCTTTATCCCACCACCACCACCACCCACCACCCACCACCACCACAACAAAAAGCTATAAATCCAACAGAAAGAGGGAAACAAATAGTCTAACGTCTTCCGAACGTGTACAAACCAGATTCCAAAAAAGTTGGGACACTAAACAAAATGTGAATAAAAACTGAATGCAATGATGTGGAGGTGCCAACATCTAATATTTTATTCAGAATAGAACACAAATCACAGATCAAAAGTTTAAACTGAGAGAATGTATCATTTTAAGGGGAAAATAGGTTGTTTCTAAAATTTCATGGCGTCAACAAATCCCCAAAAAGTTTAGACAAGTCCATTTTTACCACTGTGTGGCATCCCCCCATTTTTTTTCATTCATTCAACCTTTATTTAAACAGATAAGTAACATTGAGCCTTGAAGACTCATTTACAAGTGAGATCTGTTGGACAGACAATAAAAGTGGTGAAAAATGACACATAGGGTTTGGAGACAAAAAAATTCCTAACATATTTTTGACCTCTGTTTGAAGGTCAAAAATGTGGTAGAACAAGCACATATAATGACACCGACATTACACAGAGGGCAGGGGGGACTCAAAGGCGGTTTGAGCAACCAGCTCATAGATCTGTGCACACTCATGGGGGGGGGGGGGCTGCCAAGGTCGGCCAGAGGCGAGAGTCCTGAAATGATGACAGAATATTTATTCAGCTGGGCTCCTCTGAAAAGTCCGTGGAATTCCTCAGCAGAAGGTTTGGGAGGGTGAGAGCGTCAGGTTTACAAAACTTCTCAGGCGTGTGGAGATGACGGCCTGTCAAGGCCAGTCAGTGAGCCAAATGTCAGATAAACACAATTGTTTTGGGAACAAGCAGAACTTAAATGACATCTACCTTCAGTCTGTGTCAGTCCACTCGCTTCCGACAATGTCCAAATTAAAATGACCAAACAAATGGAACATGCCTGAAAAAATCCCTGAGATCTAATCCATCCAGCCAAAAGTCTGGGTTCTCGAGACATGAACCAAGCATCATGTAAGGCAGGCAGCCTGACCAGGTCCAGATTTGCTGCCGACGTCTTCCTTGTATGTTGATAGACCAGGAACTAGCCAAATCCAAAAAGCAGGAACCAGTTATCATAAATCCAATTAAATATGTGTCCTTAAGATCCACAGATGACAGCAGAGATAGACACATCATCAAGTCTTCCAAGTTGATGAGATATCCAGCTGTGTGCATGCCAACAGGGCAAATCAGCTCACCTACAGCCTGTCTTCTCTTTGAAGAAATGTTATCAGTTGTGTTGAGTGTAGTAATACAGCACTCTCATGTCCGTTACTGGATTTAAACCTCTTCACATCTCTCTGAAACTCTGAGTGTTACACTTTTCTTGAGCTCTGAAGGAGACAAGTGGACACTATTTTGTTACAATTGTTTTGAATTAAGAAACACAAATCAATCAGAAAGACTTCCTTTTAATTTGTGTTAATTCAGAATTGATCAACAGTACTGTATATTTTTGTCATTTAATGATGATCTGTTACTTGCATGAGTTTGACCCTTCTGCTGGTTTAGTATGCAGTACAAGTGTGCTTTGAATCTAAGGTACAAGTCAGGGTAACTTGTTAACTTCCCTCTCTGTTTTGTCTATCAAGCTAGACATAATATTTCACTTTACGGGCCAGTCCATCTGGCCGGTTCTCTAAACAGTTTTCCTGCTGTCCTTCAGAGATCTTCAGACTATGGGAACTGAAAAATCCCTCCTTTACTTTCTAAAACAACCAATGAGCAGGAAGTATTTGACTAAGTCACACCCCCTTCTTAAAGGGACACTTCCTGTAGACTTGTGAGTGTGAAAGGGAGAACTAAACCAACAACTGGTTCTTCTCTGGAAGCTGGTGGACGTTCTGGTCAAATTTCAATTAGACCTACGTTATCAGCCAGGGTTACGGCACAGCTCAGCTGTAACTCACTCATCGGTTCTGAAAGAATTTGTTTTCTGAAAGTTTTATTTTGAAACCCAGTCAGGACGTTGGCCTGGTTCCTGCCGGGAAAGGCGCACTTCTGCTCGTTGAATCAGTTATACACGCGCTGAAGTTTCAACTGGACGTCAACTGGACAACACCGTCCGTTAAGTGTCCACAAAACTTCTCAGCTCTTATCTCCAGAGACGTATCGTCACCAGGTAAAGAGTCGTTGATTGTATGCTGAACGTGTGGGAAGTCTAGCCGGACTCGTGTGGGAAAAGTGTCACCCTGTTGCATTTCAAAATAATTAACTTCTGTTAAACTTAGCTTTCATTCCACTCCTTCCTCCTTATTCTTATTTTCTTAAACCATTAAACTTTTAAGTAAATGTGCCAGCAGGAAGTTTAAACATAACTTGTCTGTTTGTTCCAATTTGAATTCTTGTCTACAGTAGTTATTAAATCAGAGCTAATCTCGATACAAATGTTTAATGTACTTTTGTGATTTTCTCAATAAAAGGTCCATCTTCTGGTGGATCAACATAAGTTGAAGTCTCTCGTGAAATTACATTTTGTCTAGTCACAGTTAAGCAATTTAATCCGGAAAAAGGGTGAACTCGAGAATGAATTTGGGTCAGATCAAATCTGCTCCAATTTCTTCTGGAATATTGTACTGGTCAGCAAACTGACAAGTATTATATCCCTTACATATTGATGACACGTTAAGTGTTTATCTCTTACATGAGGAACCAACTGACTAAATTGAAGATTTTTTGAAGAAGAGAGGCTCTCAGACAGTTTCACAGACAAGACAAAGCAAAAGCAAAGCGGAGACCGAGAGGAAACGTCCCGCCCTTGAGAAGAGCAAGTGTCAACAGACGTCTGGGGACAGAGGAGACCAGTTTCTCAAGTTTAGAAATAGGAATGCTCTCCCATTCATGTCTAATACAGGCCTCTAACTGTTCAATCGTCTTGGGCCTTCTTTGTCGCACCTTCCTCTTTATGATGCACCAAATGTTCTCTATAGGTGAAAGATCTGGACTGCAGGCTGGACATTTCAGTACCGGATCCTTCTCCTACGTAGCCATGATGTTGTGATTGCTGCAGAATGTGGTCTGGCATTATCTTGTTGAAAAATGCAGGGTCTTCCCTGAAAGAGATGACGTCTAGATGGAGCATATGTTGTTCTAGAATCAGTCAGAGAGAGTCAGAGAGTCTTTATTGTCATTTGCACCGCATGTGGTACATGTGATGAAAACGAGATTATGTACACGGGGTCCCAGTTACATCCAACAACAAATGCAAGAGAAAAAAAGAAAAAGAAAAAGAACAGTAATAACATCTAGAATTAACTAAGAAAAACATCAACTAGTAATACACTAAGCCCTAATGTAGTGGAAAAACATCATTATAAACAGCAGCACGAACATGAGTCTGTATGAGCAGATGGTCACAGATGAACACAGCAACAAGAAAACAGATCAGCATCAGCATGATGTGATATTTTGCAGTGTTTATTCTTATTATTTATTTATTCATGAGTCTAACAGCCTCAGGGTAGAAGCTGTTCCTCAGTCTAGTGGTTCTACATTTGATGCTCCTCAACCTCCGTCCTGAGGGGAGTGGGGCAAAGAGTGAGTGTGCTGGGTGAGTGAGGTCTTTCATGATGCAGGTGGCTCTTTTCCTGCATCTGGAGGTGTAAATGTCTGTGATGGTGGGGAGACTGACTCCAACAGACTTCTGTGCAGCCTTCACCACTCTCTGTAGAGCTTTCCTCTCTGCAACTGTGCAGCCTCCATGCCACACATTGATGCTGGAGCACAGGATGCTCTCCACTGCACACCTGTAGAAGGAGGTGAGGACTGGGCTGCTCAGACCAGCTCGTCTCAGCCGTCTGAGGAAGTAGAGTCTCTGATGACCTTTCTTGATCAGGCTGGTGGTGTTGTTGCTCCAGCTGAGGTTATCATTCAAGTGTACACCCAAGTATTTGTAGCTGGAGACCACTTCCACTGCAGATCCACTTATGTTCAGTGGGGTGTGGGTGTGTTTGTTCCTTCTGAAGTCCACAATCATCTCCTTTGTCTTCTTCACATTCATGTGAAGGTTATTCTCTTTGCACCAGCTCTCCAGGTGTTCCACCTCCTGTCTGTAGCTGGACTCATCATTGTTTGTGATGCATCCCACCACCGCTGTATCATCTGCAAACTTAACAATATGACAGCCTGGATGTGTGGCTGTACAATCATATGTGAGCAGAGTGAACAGAAGAGGGCTCAGCACACATCCTTGAGGAGAGCCAGTGCTGAGGGTAATGGTGGAGGAGGAGAAGTTGTGGATCTTCACGGACTGTGGTCTGTTTGTTAAGAAGTCTAGTACCCAGTTACAAATGGAGGGGCTTAGTCCAAGTGTGGATAGTTTGTCTATCAGAACCTGAACATAGTTCTCTGCATTAATGGCGTCTTTCCAGACATGCAAGATGCCCATGCCACAAGCGCTCATGCAACCCCATACCATCAGTGATGCAGGCTTCTGAACGGAGCGTTGATAACAACTTGGGCTATCCTTGTCCTCTCTGGTCCGGATGACATGGCGTCCCAGTGTTCCATAAAGAACTTCAAATCGTGACTCATCTGACCACAGAACAGTCTTCCATTTTGCCACACTCCATTTTAAATGACCCCTGGCCCAGTGCAAACGTCTGAGCTTGTGGAGCTTGCTTAGAAATGGCTTCCTCTTTGCACTGTAGAGTTTCAGCTGCAACGGCGGATGGCACGGTGGATTGTGTTCACTGACAATGCTTTCTGGAAGTATTCCTGAGCCCATTCTGTTATTTCCTTGACAGTGGCATTCCTGTTTGAGGTGCAGTGACGTTTAAGGGCCCGGAGATCACGAGCATCCAGTAGAGTTTTACGGCCTTGACCCTTACGCACAGAGATTGTTCCAGATTCTCTGAATCTTTTGATGATGTTATGCACGGTTGATGATGATAACTTAAAAGTCTTTGCTATTTTACGCTGGGTAACACCATTCTGGTATTGCTGCACTATCTTTCTGCGCAACAATGGTGGAATTGGTGATCCTCTTACCATCTTGGCTTCTGAGAGACACTGACACTCTGAGAAGCTCTTTTTATACCCAATCATGTTGTCAATTGACCTAATTAGTGTTAATTGGTCTTCCAGCTGTTTGTTATATGCTCAATTTCCTTTTTCCAGCCACTTATTGCTACTTGTCCCAACTTTTTTGGGATTTGTTGACACTGTGAAATTTTGAATCAACATATTTTTCCTTTAAAATGTTACATTTACTCAGATTAAACTTTTGATCTGTCATCTATGTTCTATTACGAATAAAATATTGACATTTGCCATCTCCACATCTTTGCATTCAGTTTTTATTCACAATTTGTTTAGTGTCCCAACTTTTTTTGGAATCCGGTTTGTACTTGAAAACTAATAATCTCACATGTTTCCTCATTTATTGTCAAACCATCAGATCTAGGTGTAAGTGTTCCACTAGCATTTTGCCTGTGAAAGAACAGTGTGACTTATCACACTCATTAAAACATGTAAACTCGGGAAAACTGCAGGATCTCCATGTTAATTTACACAGTGGGGAGGTAGTTGTTTAAGAAATCCTTTCTCCTCCTTCTTCACTTAGCTGCAGTTCACTGTTGAGCAAAGTGCTTAAGCTGAAGAATCCAGTGGAGCTGTTTGGTAACGAGCAGAACGGTAATGAGGCTTCTGTGTCTCCAGGTGTATAAAACTATAGCTCGGATTCTCGTGAATTTTTAACACTGGGGAGAATAATCTGAAGTGGGTATGATTTAGTACCTGGGTAGGGCACACGTCCTTTAGTGATGAGTTCTGTGAGCAGGATGCCGAAGCTCCAGACGTCTGACTTGATGGTGAAGCGTCCATAGAGTGCAGCTTCTGGAGCTGTCCACTTGATGGGAAACTTTGCTCCTGAAACCATGGAAACAGTGAAATAAAGACTAATGTAGCTACTATTAGAGCACGGGTGAACCCCAGATCTTGTGTTTCTCGCAGACAATCTCATCCCGCTACCTTGTCTGGCTGTGTACTCGTTGTCCTCGATGAGCCGAGCTAGGCCGAAGTCGGCGATCTTGCAGACCAGATTGTCTCCGACGAGGATGTTGGCCGCTCGCAGGTCACGGTGGATGTAGTTCATGCGCTCGATGTACGCCATCCCAGCTGCAATCTGCAGACCCGGAAAGACGAAAAAATAAGTTTGTGGCTCTGTAGTGGAAGTGTCTACGCTTCACTTTTGACGTCAGAGTACTGCTGGAGTACCTGCGCTGCCATGTCCACCAGCTGAGGCAGCTTCAGGTTCTGTCCCTCTCCGTCCTTCAGGAAGTCCAACAAACTTCCTAAAAATGAAGCAACGTAAAACAAAATCAGAAAGTCCTAACAAGAAAAATATAAAAAAAATGTCACTGCAATGTGCACATCTACGGTACAACTGATTCAAGATGGCTGCCACTACTAATCGAGCTTAGCCAACACAAAAATGGCAACAACGCAGACAGTTTACAGATAAGTTAAATTTTGATGTGTTTGTAGCAGAGAGTTATCTCCTACGCATATTCTGAGCACTAAAAGAGTACATGAGCTCGATACTCCTCCAGAGAATGAAAGCTACATAAAAACGACAGGTTATTTAAAAAAAATGTACCTTTATAAGAGATGGAAATGCACAAAGAGCAGGAAATTAAAAACCTGTTACCCATTTAAATTGTTACAAGATAAGAATGTTTGAGTGTTTTTTTAAATTTTTTACATAAACTGCTGCACTTACCTACCAGTAATTTTTACTTAAACTGGTTTTCTATGAACTTTCACAATTCCAATAATTTTGTGTAATCCTAATCCAGACATTAATAAAATCTTGTTTTAAAGGTATTTCTATTGTTCACTCATGATTTAAGTGACTTCTAACAATTAAAACAAAGTGCACCCTTGTAGAAAAACAAATGTTTTTCAGTATTCTACTGTAGTATACCTCATGGGTCTTGTTTTGTTAAAACAATTCTAATAGTGTGAACGCTCATGAAGCATTCACGCTGTTGTGATCCATTTTTCTTCTGTGCGTTTTTTGGCGCGATTCTCATCCAGCAGTTTTCAAGTTATTTCAACAAATCATGCATCAAAATGTTCAGCTCTTTTAGGACAATCCTGCTATGACTTTTGGTATTGGTGCAACTTTAGCTTTTTGAAATATTTAGCCTTTCCTGCCATTTTTTTAAATAATAAAAAATGAATTGTGCTTCATCCTTCAAATCTTTAAATCTGTTCACAACCTTTTACTGCTCCTTTCACATTTTGTTCTGCTTCAGCTTCCTCATGAAAATTTTAACTTTTTCAGCTACTTTCAGCTCATTTCAGCTATTTTTGTTTTGTGCCAATTTCAACTTTTTTCAGATAATTCTCATTCATGTCATTCTCTGACCTCTGGATGACTGTGTTTACATTATCACGTTGTATTGGTTTACTGGTGCAATGTTAATAAAAAATCTCTTATCTCTCTCTCTTATCTCTTATAATCTCCACTTTTTGTGCCTAACTGGGCAAACATTTTTTCTGCTTTCTTCTGCTAATTTAGCTTGTTCTGCTTTTTCAGCTACCTTGTTAGCATTTTTTTAGCTAATTTAAGCAGTTTTTAGATTAATAAGTTTTTCATGGTAATTTTGCTACTTTCAGTCTAATTACCTTCTTTCTGCTACTTTCAGCTGATGTTCCTTTCAGTTCCTTTCAGCTGATGTTCCTTTCAGTTTATTTCTGCTAAATTCTGCTTTTTCTGATAGTTCATCTACTATTTATCAGTTTTATGCTAAATTTAGCTTTTTCAGCTAATTCCACATTCTTGGAGCTCATTTCAGCTCCATCTACTTTTCTCTAGTACCGATACTTTATTATCTTAGCTAGTTTCACCCATTTTTGGCTAATTTCAGCCTTTTTAGTGAATTTCCTAATCTTTGTGCCAATTTCTGTTTATTTAAACCCAATTCAGCAAAAATGTGTTCTTTTTGCTTTCTTCTGCTAAGTTAGGCCTGTTCTTCAATTTCAGCTACAGCACATTTTTTTGCTAATTTCAGCAAGCTTCTTCAGCAATAAGCATTCACAGTTTCTTTAATTGGTGTTTAAAAGTCTCACATCTGTAAGATTTCCTCCCACTGTGATGACAGTTCAGATCTCCATCATGTCAGTGTGGTGACGGATTCTTCAGACCCTTACCTTGGCTCATGAACTCGGTGATAATGTAGATGGGCTCCTCAGACACGACGGCGTAGAGCTGCACCAGCTTGTCGTGACGGAGTCTCTTCATGATCTGAGCCTCCTCCAGGAAGGCCTCGGGGGACATGGTTCCTGGCTTCAGAGTCTTCACCGCTACCTTGGTGGTGCCGTTCCACATGCCTGGCATACAGACAAGGCAACGTTAAACAACAGAGACTCGCACGCAGAGGCTCACTCTGCAGGCGTATACACTGATTTCTCTGTCATAGTCCTGCTAAAAGCTGTATGCATGGTGCCCTGCTTATACACTAAACAGTGCTGTGGTGAGTTTCTGGTGCATGCACATGATTGTTATTTTGGAGAGCATGCATGATGTGACATGGTCAGGTGTAGAGGCAGGAGGTGAAGAGGCTGAGGGGTTTTCTTATACCAATAAAAGCTGGCACAGAGCTCTGCTCGCTTCAGGCAGAAACCCAAAACACTCAGAGCCAGTCACTGAAAGTCTGTGACTTAAATCTGCAAAAACACGGGAATACCATCAAATCTGTCAGGGTGGAAAAGGACACCGAGCTCTATAAAAAAACTTCACTAAATGATGTTTTTTTTTTTCCTCTGTAGAGTTGTCAGAGGCAGTCTCACCCATCCATACGTCCCCGAAGCAGCCCTGTCCCAGCTTCCTTTGCAGGGACAGTGTGTCCCTCGATACCTCCCAGGCATCTCGCCCAAGACCCAAGGTGAGGGGGGTGGAGTTGGGGCAGGGCTTGGTCAGGTAATAACACAGCCCATCATTAGTGCCTGAGACAGGGGAGAGGTACCAAAAAAACAGGATGGAGATGAAGGAGAGGACAGAAAGGTGGTCGAGGAATGGAGAAGAGAGGTGAAGTGATGGAGAGATGGGAGGGGGTGATAAAAAAAAGCAACATGAGATTTAAAAAACATGCACATGCAACCAGGGAGACGGAGGAGAAACATCTTCGCACACCTGGATGTGAAATGCAAACTCATCGTCTGTGGTTTTCATTTTATTGTTCAAATGTTGTTGACGAGCCGCATCTCGGTTTTGTTTGTATTTTCTGTTTGAGTGCAGGTCAACATTGAGGTCACCACACCAGAAACATGATGCAGACTCAACGCCGCTTTACTATTCTCATTCAGGCGTGCGTCTGACGTTATCCTCCCCCTCCCTCTTTAACAACCCCCCACCAGCCCTACCCATCCAGACTTCTCCAAACTGGCCGTTGCCCAGTTTCTTAATCAGCTGGAGAGACTCGCGAGGAATCTCCCACATATCCTTGGTCTTCACCGATAAGTCGGCCAGCTTAGGCATGCCCCGCTTACAGCTGCCAATCAAACGGCAGCACAGTCCAGCCGCTCTCTCTGAGGGAGAGCCCAACAGACAGACAGAAAGACAGACAGACAAGAGACCAGAGCAAGTGCAGAGATAAAAGAAGAAGACACATTGCATACGTGAAAAATGAGTCACAAGTAAAGCAAAAGTAAAGAGGATCAACAACAAGCACAGAGATGCTGTTTGATGCTCACAAAGTGCAGATTGTTTTCCATTAGCAGCTCCAGCCACTAGAGGGCAGGTTCACACTGACAGGCAGCACAGGAAGTGCAAGATGTCATGTCTCACAAACAGTGAACTAACCAGTCAAAATATATTCAGCAAGAACAACAATGGTCAAGTTTACATCTGAGATGTGTTGTTGGGGATCAAAATGTCAAGTTCAGCATTTCTGTTGTTGATTCAGGAGCTTTTTAAAATTATTTTACATTCATTGAGTTACGTTTGTTTGTTTGTTTGTTTGCTGCAGACTTTTTACGTAGAACCTGAATTTTCAGAGTAAAGAAAGAAGTGACATGAACACAAGCGATAAAGTGTACAAAGTGGTAACAAACAGAAACAAGAAAGTTGAAAATGTAAACTGTACAAAATTTGCACAACGGTCAATTGTGCAACGGCATGATGCATATATACAGTATGTTGTTTTATTTTCTGACAGTTTAGACCAGTGGTTCTCAAACTGGGGTCCCCAAACCCCCGTGGGTCCTCGAGTCAGTGCTTGTGGAGGGTCAGCAAAATATTTTTATTTTTTTCCAAGCACATAGATGTTTAACAACCTGTTAAAATACACCAAAATGCAGGAAATCACATCTACTTTATTCAAAATTTCAATTCAAGACCCTCCGCACCCCCCACGGCCCACCCACTATTTGCGTTCCAGCATTGGTCGGTTTACAAATTAAACCCAGTGTTTAATTTGAGCCATATCCTGCCAGAACAAGATCTGGGAACTCTCTTAT
>JBBPBX010038222.1:0-14673 GCA_038048925.1 Garcialebias charrua
TATATATATATACTGTATATACTGTATATATAAGTTAACATTTGCTACCCTCTGAGCACGTTTAGGCAGTATTTCAGAGGAATTCTAAGTCATGGAATAAAACACAAGTCTTTTTGCGAAGATAGATGAGACTTTGAGTGGTCAGGAGGAATCTCCCCCAAATATTTGTTTCAGGAATAAATTATTCATTAATTTTCCAGAGGAGGAAAGATGGACCACAAGGCCCTTGGGTCTAAACAAATATCTACCTTTGACAAATACTTTAATTAAAATTGTGCACAATTAAAATGTAATTTCTTTTTCATGTGTAGCCGACTAATACCTGGATGTATTTGCAGGCCTTGTATCTATTTATTTTGAAACATATCTTTTAATTAGACACAATATCTTATTAGATTTACGTTTGTTACATTTGATTGATTATTCACCAATTGCACTTTGAAAATCATTTATGCCAAGACATCCATAAGCAGATGTTATCAACATTAACCTCATGAAACTAAAGTAAGTAAACTAAATTTAGAAGCACTTCATCGCTCTCATTTGACAAGGTCTGACTACCTGTCATGCGCCAGTCTACCGACTCCATATCTATAACAGTGGGGAGGCACTCAGACATGAAAGCAGTATTAAAATGTGTCTTTTAAAAAATGGAACAAAGTTACTTAGCGTCTGATGTCTTAAGCGGATTGAGAGAAAATCCATCTGCCTTAATGTCAGCTCAACTGTCTATGGAGTAGAGCAGGGGTGTCAAAGTCAAATACACCGAGGGCCAAAAAAAACAAATTTGCTACAAGCCAAGGGCCGGACTGGTTCAATGTTTATTATAAGGAGGTGATATAAGTTTTTTTTCTTCTTTCTGCACTCTTTTCATTCAATGTTTTTTTTTTTTTTGATGAATTTGTTTTATTTTGTCTCTTTTAAATGAATGAATAAATGAATTAAATAAAATATTAAATAAAGCCTCAATAAACACTTATGATCAATAATTCATGTGAATAATGCAGAATACCATCCTGATTTATGATCAATAATCCAGGTGAATAATGCAGAATACCATCCTGATTTATGATCAATAATCCAGGTGAATAATGCAGAATACCATCCTGATTTATGATCAATAATCCAGGTGAATAATGCAGAATAATAAACGCTTCTTTCATAACTTCTCCATCACTGAAAGACTTCTTATGTTGAGCCAGGATGCGGTTAACACGGTAGGAGGCGATTGTAGCAGTTTACCTTTTGTGCTGGGCCGAGTGAAGATCGATTGCTGGGCTGCAAGCTTGTTTTTAGCTCCCGCACTTTGAGTCCGTAAAGAACTTTTAGGAGGGAAGTCACCGTTTGTGCGTCATCTTGAAATGCCGCTCCAAGTTACACTTTTTGGGTAAGGCAACGCTCGAATTACAGATGAGGCAAATAGACTTCGAATTAGAATAAACAAAAAAATACTCCTCCTCCCACTCTGTGTGAAAATAATAAGTTTTCGTTTGCTTGTTCGCTAGTTTTGCATCCATGTTTACTGCGTACTGACATTCACTCCACAGCGCTCTCACGCACCGATAGCTCCACTGCTGTCTTAAAGTCTCGTGAGTCACCGCACCCAAAACTCGCGAGACTATGTCTGTGAGAATACAAGATGGGGAGGGCTGAGGAAAGCGTTGCTGCGCATTGGAATATCGTCACTCCTCCCACCCCCCACCTCCACCACTTCTGCCGGAGTTAGAATGAAGCTGAGCAACGGACATGTCACCTCCACCACTTCTGCCGGAGTTAGAATGAAGCTTAGCAGCGGACATTTCACCTTGTTAACAGCTGAGAGCCTGCTGCCGGTGTTCTGTGGCTTGCGGGCCGGCTCTAATAGTTATTAAATATCATCCAGGGGGCCATAAATAATTGCTTTGCGGGCCGGATCTGGCCCGCGGGCCGCCACTTTGACATATGTGGAGTAGAGTGAGTGGTAGCTTTTCATTGGTTGATGTTAGTGAGGAGCAGACTCCAGCTGAAAGCAGGAGGTGAGAGGAGGGGAGGGGAGTCAGCTTGAGTTTTTAAATGGAGCTGGGTGCAGTTTGACTGAATGGCTTATAGGTGAGTCAGAATGTGGGTTTGACAGATGGGTAGCAAAGAATGCAGAGCTCAAAGGAATGAGGAATTTAATTCTGAGAGACAGAAAAGTAGATCCACATTTTCACCTTATTGTTTATTAAAATATCAAATATGCCAGGACGTTTTGGGCCAGGAGACATCACTCTGTCACTTCAGTGTGTTATTTGCCAGGGTTGAAAATTTCCTGTAGAAATTCAAACGAGTTGAGATCTGCAACATCATTGTCTGTCAATCCTCAGGACTTTTCAATCTTGGAAAGGACGATGCCCCTTATGATAGAAGAGTTCTGACAAAGGATTCAAGTGATCACATAACAACTCTGCAATATTGGGTCTTTTGTCATCCCCCCGTCATGGAGTGGAGGGGTAGGTGGAAATAACCTCCACCAGCATGTTGTGAGCATGATGACTTGAAAAAGAAGTGAGGTATCAACTTCCAATTTGGTGTGTGGTTGTATCTTTGTGTAATGAAGGTTTATTTCGAGAACTGGGTTGCCATGTCAAAATCCAAGATGGCTACCACCATGTAGGTATGTGAGTTCAAAAACTTGAAAAATAACAACATGCTAACTTTCATTTCGGTGTGTGGCTGCATTTAAGCATGAAAAAGGTCCCTATGAAAAACAGGGTTGCCACGTCAAAATCCAAGATGGCTGCTGCCACATATGTCCATCTGTCTTTTGAGCAGTGGCGGGCAACGCTAATCAAAAAATTAGTTCCACAATTTCTAAAACGCTTATTAATTTTTTTAGGTCCACAATTTCAAAAGCACAAATGTCTTATGAAAATTAGGGGAAGCTAATCTAATCCGCTATTTATATTCGACAATTGGTAGCCGGCAGCGTTATGCAATATTTGCACTACACTGCCAACTGAAAAGTAACTAAAATGATCCTAAAAGGATGAAATTACAAAAATCAAAGGATTTATTTAATACTTTACGTACATATATTCTATTCGGCCACGAAATTAACAAAAAAGAGAATGATCTTTTAATCCCTAAGACCACTTTTAAATCTCAAATACACGGGCGTTTCGCCACCGCATTTATACATAAAAGTAACCAAAATACATAAAACTAACGACTCACCGTCGAGTGGTCGACACAAAACACACAATAAAATCCTCCGGCCGCGTTAATTTGGCTTGAAACAGCGGGGTTCTCTGCGGATTTATCCAAGAAACCCAGCACAACCAGCTAGCCACAGAATTAGCCCCCGAGTTCACCTCTGACCCGGAAGATGTCAAGATGGAATAGTCCATTTTTAGTAGGGGGATACAGAAATCGACCGGTTTTTGTATTGCGTTTTTAATGATCGTTTTCATCGTAACTATAATTATTTTTATGTTAAATGTACATTAACAAGCATGAGCAATGTTAGTGATGTAGGTGACTGGCCGGGGCGGGGCCGGGGCCCCTGCTGATTTGGGACCCCAAGCAACGGCATCATTTGCCTACATGGTAGATCCGTGTCTGTTCTCCCCTCTGCTCCCCCTCCAACCCTCCCTCCTCTCTGCTCTTTACGGTGAGGGAGGGGAAAAAGGCAAAACAAGCAGCTACGGAGCCAGCATAAGAGCCTCTAAATAAGTTTATTCGTTTTTACTGATAGATAATTAGTTATTAGCGGTACTGCATTTTAAATAAAAATAGCACAAATCCGCTTATGAATTATAAAAGTTAGTCACTCCGCTGTTACGCTGACAAAAACGTTAGGTCCGCTGTAAGCGGATTAGCGCATTAGCGGTCCCCAGCGTTCATATGCCCACCTTTGCTTTTGAGCTGCATAACGGACAAAAAGCAACTTGCTGATGTCCATTTGGGTGTGTAGCTGCATCTAGGCAGAAGAAAGGTCACCCTCAAAATTAAATATCAAAACATAACGTGTATGCAATGAACAAGATTTATAAGAGCAAGACTTATGTAACAAATATGTTACACATGGCATAGAAGCTTCATTCTGTAATTGAACTCTATTGTCTAGGAAATGATTAGAAAATGCTGGAGTTGGGATAATACATTCCTGAGAAAAACACAACTTTAAACTCAGTGGTGGGAGGAACATTTTTCTCAGCTGTGTTTTGATGTTGGAGTGGAGTAAGCACTTTCTTTTCCAAAGAACTGAGTGTGTTGCCAGTTCAATGCAATATGCACATTTTACTAAAGGAAATGTAATTTTCCATTCCCCTTGCTATTACTAGTATATAATGTAGCTTGCACAGTGATGCTGACTTAATTGATTATTTGAATGCCACTAATTCACATCAAGCAGTGAATTAATCCACAGCTATTGTTAATATGTTGCTTAAAAATTTGAAGCTCATCCTTAAAATGCTTTTTAATGAGGTCAGGTATATAGCCATTGAGTTGAGGAGATAACGTACAATATACATGTATTTAAACTTACTGTATTTTCATGACTTTATGTGAGCTTAAAGCTCCACTGACATGTTCTTTTAACTTTTCAAAAAATGGCACAACATATATAAATATTAAGATAGACCTCTGACCGTTTTTGCTAAAATAATGTTCAATGAATGAAATTTCCTCTCAAAATATTTTAAATTTAGCGCCGTTTTTTTAGACCATAAATCCGGATTTTCCGGTCACGTGTCAGCATTACCGATTTGACGTCACGTCCGATACTGAACTCTGCTCAAACCGTACATTGAATGGACAAAAATATAAACGCATCCGTCGAATTTAGCCAATTAAAACTACATTTTAGCGATTTGGCTTCAGTTTGGGGAAAAAAAAGTTATTTTGAGTGATGCACAACGAACGGAAAGGTTTATATTCTCCGTGTTGCTTCTGTAAGAGTTATCACGATAGCTCTGCTGCCATCTGGTGCTCAATGTGAAACCTCCCTTGAAAAAAAAAAGCAAAACGGAGAATATAAACCTTTCCGTTCGTTGTGCATCACTCAAAATAACTTTTTTTTCCCCAAACTGAAGCCAAATCGCTAAAATGTAGTTTTAATTGGCTAAATTCGACGGATGCGTTTATATTTTTGTCCATTCAATGTACGGTTTGAGCAGAGTTCAGTATCGGACGTGACGTCAAATCGGTAATGCTGACACGTGACCGGAAAATCCGGATTTATGGTCTAAAAAAACGGCGCTAAATTTAAAATATTTTGAGAGGAAATTTCATTCATTGAACATTATTTTAGCAAAAACGGTCAGAGGTCTATCTTAATATTTATATATGTTGTGCCATTTTTTGAAAAGTTAAAAGAACATGTCAGTGGAGCTTTAAACATGTTCTCTTGTAAACACGTATGTTTTATTCCCAAACACAGAGCTGAACAACAGTTGCTTTAATAATACTGTTGATTCCTACAGTCCAGCTCAGGGGTCTGCAACCTGCAGCTCTGGAGCCACATGCGGCTCTTTGGTCCCTCTGCAGGGGCTCTTTCAAGCTTCGACCAAAATGAACACAAAATTGAATTTTATGGGTTGTTATACAAACATAAATCGTTTTGGCTGTTTTCCTGTCATTTATTTAATCCAAATTTATTTTGCAAATACTCACTTTAACATTTTGCTTTATTTCTATACTTAAATTTTTTTCCACAATAAAAAAATTACATAGGTCTGCATAGTTCATAGTTGTTGTTTTTTTAATTAAAACAATAATCCCCCCCCCTCTTTATAATAATTTGGTCTTTTAATTTGTCATGAATTGTAAAAATGTCAATAAATGTTAAAAAAATCATTACAGTAGATATTTTTAGCTTTAAAATGCCACCACTGGCCACAAATGTCTTCTCCAAAAAACTTAAAGTGGCCCATGAGCCACCAGTTGATAACCACAGTTGTAGCGGCTCTGGACACATTGAATTTAGTGAACGAAGACGTAAAAATGGCTCTTTCGAACATAAAGGTTGCAGACCCCTGGTCCAGCTGATTAAGGATTCAGATCAAAAATGTATGGAGCAGAGATGCAGACAGCATGTGATGGTGTCCTGCTGTAAATCTGATCTTGCGTATAATGTATGTTAATGTTAGCCGGACCTCCTAGGCTGCCGTGTTACACAGGGGCGGTATTATTCCCCCAGGGATCCCTGCCGTATTTCTGCCATACCATGCACAATCCACCTTATGCTGATGCATTATGTTTTTTATTATCTGTCCCCTTTTTTTCTTTTCTTCTTCTCTCTCACGCCTCCTACAGCTCTGGACAGCAGCTAACAGAGCATGGTGATTAAAAGAAATGTCAACGTATTCATTAATAATCCCTCCAAGTACTGAGGCGTGTGCAGTCATTTAGTCCAGTCAGGCATCTTCAAAATGTTTAATTGTTGTAACAGGTGACACTTTCCGTGCCGAGTTAAATTTCTGAGTGTGTGCACACTGTGTGTTCGAGTAGTCCACCTCTAAAGTCTTTCATTCTCTTGACTTAGTTTTGGTTGTGCAGTCAGAAAAAACAGCGGGAAATGACTTCTTTGGTCCATCGTTCACTCAGTCTCCCTTTTTTCTCCAAGGGCTCTGCTTTTTTTGCCTTTCACCGCTGTTTCTGTTTTGCTTCAGGGGGGAAGCCACAGCTGGCTAGACTTCAAGATAGAGCTGAGCCTGAGGGAGCCCCCATACAGCTGGCAGATAGGGAGGTGCAGAAGTGGCAGTTAATGACATTCATTTTGTATTTGTATATATTTTGTTATATTAAAAGAAACATTTTACTAGGCCACTAGAGACAGAGAAAATGTAAAACAGGAAATCAGGCCTACATTTGAGAAGGAACAAATTGGGCACCACAGTGACTCCCCCCGGGCACCCTAGATATCAGCTCTCTGCTCCACACATAGAGCTGTGGTAGCTCGGTGGTCTGAGGTTGCGTCAGGAAGGGCATCCGGCGTAAAAAATAACTGCCAAGTCTTCACGCAATTTAGTTCGCTGTGGCGACCCCAGAAGAAGGAAGCAGCCGAATGAAAAAAAAATAAGTTTTTTAATGTACAGTATTTTTACTTTTTAGCCTCACATTTACACAGACATTGTGTTTTAGGAGTCCAAAATATTTTTCTTTTTTTAAATACATATTCCAGAGTGAAAAAAAATGTTGGAACACATGCTATGGCGGAGTGGTGGCGCAGCGGTTAGAGAAGATGGGCCTGTGATCAGAAAGTCACAGGTTCAACGGTACCGTCAACATCAAAATGTGTGCAGGAAAAGATCAAACACCCACACCTGCCTCCACCCTCATTTGCCCCACTCTGTGCGTCACCACCTTGTGCCTAACCCTGTCATGTATCCACATCAATGACTGCTGCCAAAACAGGAAAACACACCTGACCTGATGGACAGACCTGCTCTCATCAAGACCACACACCTGACCTGAACTCACATCTGGACTCCCATGTACCCATCATTCAGTGTTTCCCCTACCATTATACAAGCGGGGTGCGCCACCCCGTCAACAGAACTGAGCACCCCGCCTACCAGACCAAACTTGACCCCCCCACCCACCCACCCAGCACTGGCATAGCACTAAGCTAGCAGCACAAAATACAGGCTCTCTAGCTAAAAAGCTAAAGGGAGCGCTCACGTTGCCTCTCCCCTCGTGCTGAATGCCCCCTGCCCCTACAAGCTGCACTCAGACGTGTCCGTCCCCCCGTCAACAAAAATCATGGATGAGATGAGCACCCCGCCATGGCAAGTTAACTAGGAGAAACACTGACTTGTATAAATAAGGTGTAAATGAAAATGAAAAAATGTGTCATTTTCATGTAGATGGCAAAAACAAGCATTTGGAAACAATGTCATAGCCCCCACTGAGGACTTCACCTGTAGGGCAAAAAGGCATCTCCAGTTCAGAGTCAGAGTCAGAGAGTCTTTATTGTCATTTGCACCGCATGTGGTACATGTGATGAAAACGAGATTATGTACACGGGGTCCCAGTTACATCCAACAACAAATGCAAAAATACAAATGTTCACCCTGCCTACAGCAGATTGATTGGACTTTTAAATATATTAGCACAACAACTCATAACTAGCTCTGAAAATATCAACTAAAGTCACCAATCAATTCTAAAATATCTTACGTTGGATGAACACAACGTGTCAAGTCTAAACCAGTTTAACTGAGCCTGAGGACAGTTCATCATCCTGTTATTTCTCCCTCTGTCTCACTCGAGCTGCAGTTACTCCCTGTGCTGCTCTCTTCTTGTCTTGTTGATCCGTTTGTTAATAAAGCTTGATGTGGGTCCTCATATTTAGTAAAACTAAACACATCCCAACCCTTTTTTTTTACCTGGACACAGTTGACAACACTAGAAACATTTCCTACTGCGAACAAAACTTTGATCACGGTAAGGATCAGCCCAGTTCAAACTAAATAAACCAGTTCATACATCACAGGAGAGTTCCTCATCTGTGTTTCTTCCCCCATCCCCGTCGGTGTTGACAAATTGCTGCACTTCTTCTTCTGTTTTAAAGGTGGCATGCGTGACTCTTCTTCTTCTGTCTGTAACGTCAGCGCTGCAGTGCCGGCGCAACCAGCTGCTGCAGTAATAGCGGTTGTTGCGCGCAACTGCACTCGGCTACTGTAAGAACAGTCTACGTGAAAAATTTGTTTTCATTCATTAAACGCTCAAATTGGGGACATTTTCGGGGATAGCTTTAGCCTGGGACAGGTCGTCCAAAACGGGGACTGTCCCCGAAAATCGGGGACATCTGGTCACCCTAACCTTCACCATATGTGACTGACTGTTCAAACAATGAACAGGGAAGGGCATGTCTTTGTTTAATGTATATTTATGCAACACACTTGATAACTTTATGGTGAATAGTAGAGGATGGAAAATGTGAATGCACGTTAGGAAGAGTGCACCACTTGTAAACTTTCTGTGGGACTAATTAAAATGTGGATCTTATTAGCTTAGCTTCATGGTTGCTAACAGCCATGCTAAATAAACAAGCCCACGCACCACTCGCTGTTTTCTTAGATTCTTGCAGAGGAACATGCATCCATCCATAGCTCAAAAATTTCAGCCATTATATTGGTTTTTGGCAGTTGCCCTCCCTTCCCAATATCGGTACTGGCGAGAACTAAAATTTCCATATTGGTCGGGCTCCAGTCTCTACTTCATCCCACAGCCACATAACATTCAAGATTTTGAACCAAACAACTCATGCATGCAGACAGAACATACAAATGCCAAACAGAAAGTGCCAAGCGGAGATCTGAATCCAGGACTCTCTTGTTGTCGGACAACAGTTCTTCTCCCCTGAACCATCATTCAACATTTTGAAGTAGCAGCACACCTCAAAGAAAAATCTTCTATTCGAAGGCTTCTGAACAGAAGCAACACTGTGCTTCACAAAAGAGCACAAAAAGGGATACAAACTGAGAAATGGGTAAAGACTCTGCGGTCCATCTGCATCTATAAAACAGAGCATTCTAGAGGAAAGTTTTTAAAAAGCATTTGCCAGTCTGATGAACCTGTATAAGAACAAGTAAAAGATGTCATGTTGCTTTTAGTTCAAGCTCTTCGAAACACAGCTCTGCTCATGATTTCATTTGATGCAGTAGCTGAACGGAGGAGGCAAACCTCAAGCAACGTGATAATTAATGAGTCGATAAGTTCACTTGCTGAAACTGTGCTAATGAGTGGACAAGTTCACACAGCTTACAGAAAGGCTGGATTTGATCTCATTTAACCCAGAATAACTGCAAAGATACCAGCGTTTATTTTTATTTTTATGTTATTAGTAAGCACTGTCAAGAAGATGGCTTGTGATTTCAGTGTAAACCGGAAGCTAACCTTGTGCAAAAATTACCATAAACTCAAACAGAAATTGAATTAATTTATTTTGTCTTCAACTGGGAAAAAAAATCTACAGTAAATGATTTCCATTGTGGTCTTACCAGTTTATAAAGGCGCCATACGTGAATAAAACACAGCATCATTGTTAGGTAATGGGGTTAAACACATACAATAGCTTTGGTTTTCATCGTATGTCACAAGTTATGTCATCGTAGATTGTTCTTTTACAGGAACCACAGGTCTTTGACAAAATAAGAGTACGGTAGCCTGCACAGAAATGCTGGAGCATCAGCTATAAAAAACAATCAACCCCCTCAGTGATCCAATCTTTCATCAGCCAGGCGCACCGACACTCATTTTGAAGTAAATAGATGTTGGAGCGCAAGATAGACAGATTTACTCGTGTGTGTTCTTTTTAGGCACGGCATGTTCAAATTAAAATTTTAAAACACTACTGATTTTTTTTTAAATACCGAAATTATTTTCATTCAAATTCATTCAACCTTTATTTAAACAGATAAATCACATTGAGCCTTGAAGACTCATTTACAAGTGAGATCTGTTGGACAAACAATAAAAGTGTTAATTGTTTTTATGTTATTATGAAAATCTTTCTTTTTTAACTGATATTTAAAATAAATTAGGTAATATTTGCTACAATTATTTGACTTATGGTTGTGAGTTATTGTTGTCAGGGTGAACTGTGTAATAATTTATTTGTATATTTTACTGAGATAAACCAACAATATAAATAGCAGTTTATTTATTTTATTTTCAGAAAACTTAATAAAAAGTGGATTATTGTTAAGCTACAGACTTACTGACAATTTACTCTACTTCTTCTAAGATTATTTACCAGTAGTTGTCCAAATGTAATCAAGTTTAAAGGAGAAATGAAAAGTGTTTTTAAGATAATAGTAGTCTAATGAAAAACATAAAATAAGCTTGTTGAGAAAATTTCACAAGTTAAAAATGTCATCCTAACTCAAATTTAGACTTTGCAAAGTGAAAAAATTCTCATCTGGTGTTTTTGACCCCCCTCCTCCTGCCTGCTCTCCGTCCCCTGAATATGACGTAGGCAGTGCAACGGTCGTCCCTCATACAGTAATATTAGTGTGTGTATCTAGTTGTGGACAAAAAGGTTTCAGAGTGTAGCAATTAGGGATGCAGCAAAAATAATCTATTTTTTAAAGAATCAAGATTCTTAGTCCTGGCAATTCAGAATAGATTCTAAAAGCCCCAAAATCGATTTAAAAACTTTTTTTTAATTTTATATTGTATTTTTACCGCTCCTGTGCATTTGGCCGCTGTAGAATTTTGGCCATGTAGGGCCACCGTAGTTAGTTAGCCAGGCAGCTCCCAATGGAGCCTGCTAGCAAGGAGGGAGACAGCATGTTTCAACTTGCTCCTTCATCTTTAAAAATCATTTTAGATCCTACTATGTTCTGGGGAAGACAGAGCTTAACAAGACATTGGTAACTGTTTCAGGACATTTTCAACACCCCCACTTCCACGTTAGCATACGGCGCTAGCATGCTAACGTTAGCATACGGCGCTAGCATGCTAACGTTAGCATGCGGCGGCTAACGCACGGCTATTCGTATTTCCAGGATAGAAATGCCCATTAATGCACTAAATCACCAAACTGTTTTTGACAAACTAAAGTGATATCCTTCAGATTCAAAAAAGTCTTCTGCTTCCATTTTAAATGACAGACAGGAGGACAGTAATGATGGGTTTATAGCTTCAGTGTTATTGTAAGATAGCAAAGGAGGTCTTAATTGTGTCATAAAAGTGCGTCCAGAAAATTACTACAGAAATCACTGCACTTCGGCATGTAGCAGGAAAAATGTAAAAAACTATTTCTTTAAGCTACTGACTTGAAAAAAGCATACTAAGTATGTTTATGTGTGTTGTTTACTATATGAAATTCTTGTTATATCGATTTTTTCAGATTTTATTACATTTCTCCTTTAAGACCTAATAAAATAGTGGCTATATTAGTGATTTATTTTTGTTGCATTGTTGCATTCTGCTATATTGAAAAAGAAAATGAATTTCTTTTATATGGACCTAATAAATACTGCATTCATTAGAACGTACCATTTTATAGTAAATTCAAGGTGAATGCAAGTAAAATACTTCATTTTCCTCAAGTAATTAATTGTGAACATACCGGTACTGTGAATACCGTAGTGCAGTTTCTGTGAAATGTGTTCTCCTGTTTCCATTTTCTACTTTAGTCGACATGTCTTGGTTGGATTTTAATGAAACACATCTTTGGGCTATGAGTTAAGGAATCAGCGTTCAATATCCTATACATGCTCAAGAACAATGTTTTTAACATTAACAATAGTTTTTTCCTTTTTATCTTTAACTGCTGCACTCCTTTCTTTCTTCATCCTCTCAACATATACCATACCATACCATTTTATTTATAAAGCACTTTAAACAGGAACAAGTCCAAACCAAAGTGCTGAACACAAACAAGCAACAGGCAACACAGACAATGAAGTACAACACGAAAAACATAAAAACACTGCAGAGCATAGATAAAACGATCAAATACAAATCAGCTGGTGTTGAAAGCAACAGAATAGTAGTGAGTCTTTAACCGGGATTTGAAAACTGAGAGGGAGGGGGCCTGTTTGATGAGCAGCGGTAACTCGTTCCAGAGTCTTGGGCCTGCTACAGAGAACGCCCTGTCACCTCTGCGCTTAAGGCGAGTTTCTGGAACTCTTAAAAGTACCCGGTCCTCTGACCTCAAAGCACGTGGAGGGACATATGGGTGTATCAGATCTGAGAGATAGGCGGGGGCGAGACTGTTCAGTGATTTGTAGACATACATGAGAATTTTGAACTGGATTCGAAGATGAACCGGTAGCCAGTGCAGGGAGGCCAAGACTGGTGTAATGTGCTCACTTTTGCGTGTACTAGTTAAAAATCGGGCTGCTGCGTTCTGAACCAGTTGTAATCGTGCAATGGTGGCCTGACTGACGCCAAGCAGAAGTGAATTGCAGTAATCAAGCCTAGATGTAATAAATGCGTGAATCACTGTCTCCAGGTTATTTTTTGATAATATGGGCTTCAGCTTAGACAGTCGCCTCAGCTGGAAAAAACAGGATTTGACGATCATGTTTACATGACTGTTGAGTTTCATGGAAGGATCCATTATCACTCCCAGATTTGTGACTTTTTGTTTTTCAGACAGGGGTAGAGCAGAAAGGTCGATGCAGTGGTTCGAGGTTGTGTCATTGGGAAGGAACAATATGGCTTCAGACTTCTTATCATTGAAGCTTAAGAAATTTAAAGCCATCCAGTCCCTGATGTCAGCCAGGCAGTCGAGCAGAGGTTGAATAGAGCATGTACCATTTTGTCTTAGGGGGAAGTAAATTTGACAGTCATCGGCGTAGAAGTGGAAGGGTATGTTGTGTTTCTGGAAAATAGCACCGAGTGGCAGCATGTATAAGGAGAATAAGAGAGGACCCAGGATGGACCCCTGCGGAACCCCCCATTTAAGAGCCGCCACTGCAGAACTAAAATCATTGATGGAAACACAAAAGGATCTGTCAGAGAGGTAGGATCTGAACCAGTTTAGAGCTGACCCTGTGACGCCCACCCACTGCTCCAACCTAGCAATGAGGATCTCATGGTCAATGGTGTCGAAAGCGGATGTGAGGTCCAATAGGACAAGCAGCACAGAGTCACCAGTGTCTGTGGATAGGAAGATGTCGTTAAAAACCTTCAGTAGGGCAGTCTCAGTGCTGTGGAGGGATTTGAATCCAGACTGGAATAGCTCGGGGATACCGTGATCCTCTAGGAAGCACTTCAACTGGGACTCAACTATTTTCTCTAAAAGTTTTTATACAAATGGGAGTCTGGAGACAGGCCTGAAATTAGAAACTACTGAAGGGTCGAGGTTTGGTTTTTTCAGGAGGGGTTGAACAGCAGCATGTTTTAATGATTTTGGCACCACACCCGAGGATAGACTGCTATTAACAATAGAGAGAATGGAGGGACCTAGAGTGGGAAACATATAAACATACTGCCTCCTCCTCTACAAGTAGATTAACACAATTTCACATTGTGCATTCTTAGTTTTATTTGTGCTGTATGATTCATAAAACCGCATCAAAGCCCGAGACCTACCCGGCCCGGCCCACACATTAATCACATTATAACACCAGGTTTCGGGTTCGGGTTAGAAATGACAGCTCTATCTAACATGCATATTTTGGTCTGTAGGAAGAAACCAGAGTGCCCGGAACGTGCTGCCGTAAACCTATATCATTTGAGGAAATTATGCTTTCTAGTTTGTATATTGATTAAAAGTATAGGTGTTAAAGTTAACGCGTTAACACATGCGATTAATGTAAACAGATTAATGCATTAATATTACATAATGCAGATTAATCACATTACCTATTTTGACCTATAAAGGACTCTACCCTGGGGCGGTAGAGCTGTAATTTCTAACCTGAACCTGAAGCTCGGTCGGCCGACCCATATTCAGCCGGGCGCTCCATAATGTGTGTGTGTGTGTTTAATGTGCCGCTGTCCGGTCTCGAGTTTTGATGTGGTTTTATGAACCATACAACACAAATAATAAGAAAGCACAATATAAAATTGTGTTAATTTACTTGTTTATGAGGAGGCAGTAAGTTTATATTTTGAAAGGATGAAGAAAGAAAGAGGATTTTATATTATATTATATATATATATATATATATATATATATATATATATATATATATATATATATATATATATATATATATATATATATATATATACAGGAAACCC
>JBBPBX010038222.1:19611-30508 GCA_038048925.1 Garcialebias charrua
TATATATTTATATATATATTATATATATATATATTTATATATATATATATTATATATATATATTATATATATATATATTATATATATATTATATTATATATATATATATATATATATATATTTATATATAGCCGGCAGCGTTATCAATATTTGCACTACACTGCCAACTGAAAAGTAACAAAAATGATCCTAAAAGGATGAAATTACAAAAATCAAAGGATTTATTTAATACTTTACGTACATATATTCTATTCGGCCACGAAATTAACAAAAAATAGAATGATCTTTTAATCCCTAAAACCACTTTTAAATCTCAAATACACGGGTGTGTCGCCACCGCATTTATACATAAAAGTAACCCAAATACATAAAACTAACGACTCGCCGTCGAATGGTCGACACAAAACACACAATAAAATCCTCCGGCCACGTTAATTTGGCTTGAAACAGCGGGGTTCTCTGCGGATTTATCCATTAGTAACCCAGCACAACCAACCAGCTGGACACAGAGTTAGCGTCTATAGGTAGTCAACAGATTTAATGAAAAGTAACTAAAATACATAAAAATAACGACTCACCGTCGAATGGTCGACACAAAACACACAATAAAATCCTCCGGCCACGTTAATTTGGCTTGAAACAGCGGGGTTCTCTGCGGATTTATCCATTAGTAACCCAGCACAACCAACCAGCTGGACACAGAGTTAGCGTCTATAGGTAGTCAACAGATTTAATGAAAAGTAACTAAAATACATAAAAATAACGACTCACCGTCAAATGGTCGACACAAAACACACAATAAAATCCTCCGGCCGCGTTAATTTGGCTTGAAACAGCGGGGTTCTCTGCGGATTTATCCAAGTACCCAGCACAAACAGCTAGCCACAGAATTAGCCCCTGAGTTCACCTCTGACCCGGAAGATGTCAAGATGGAATAGTCCATTTTTAGTAGGGGGATAAAGAAATCGACCGTTTTTTTATTGCGTATTTAATGATCGTTTTCATCGTAACTATAATTATTTTTATGTTAAATGTACATTAACAAGCAGGATCAATGTTAGGGATGTAGGTGACTGGCCGGGGCGCGGCGGGGCCGGGGCCCCATGCTGATTGGGATCCCCAGGCAACGGCATCATTTACCTACATGGTAGATCCGAGTCTGTTCTCCGCTCTGCTCCCTCCCCCTCACACCCTCCCTCCTCTCTGCTCTTTACGGTGGGGAAAAAGGTAAAAGAGCTTGTAAATAAGTTTATTGGTTTTTACTGATAGATAATTAGTTATTAGCGGTACTGCATTTTAAATAAAAATAGCACAAATCCGCTTATGAATTATAAAAGTTAGTCAAACCACAAAAACGCTGACAAAAAGTTTAGGTCCACTGTAAGCGGATTAGCGCTAGCGTTCATGTGCCCACCACTGCGTTTTGACTACATAATATCACGTTTTGACTACATAATATCACGTTTTCACTACATAATATCACGTTTTCACTACATAATATCACGTTTTCACTACATAATATAGCGTTTTTACTACATAATTATCACGTTTTTACTACATAATATCACTAGATAAGCTCAAAAAATATTATTTCATGGATGAGAGCAATACCCTTCCATAGTTTTCCCTCTATTGTCTGCCAGCCTAAATTGTACATTCTTGTTTTAGTTCTCCAGGGAGCTTTGGCTGAATTGCTGCAGGCCAAGGGGAATTGGTTCTGCACATTATGTTGGCATCATGTGGACAGCGTGTGAAACTGATAAGCATTAGGTTCATACAGTCGGCGCTCCCTGTAGAGCTGTGTGAAGTCGGCAGACGCTGCTTCAGCAATGGCAGCGTCTCACGCCTGTGCTTATTGGAACAAGCAGGATGAGTTGTTTAATTTGTTAGCATTAGATATTTATTGGATTCAAATATTCCAGTGGCCATACCGAGTGAGCCGTAATTGCTTTATGTAGTCATTACATCGTGACGCCTGAAATATCATCCTCGTGCACCCCGAGACAACCAGGGATAATCTGTTTACTATTTTCTTGTCTGGGATTGGATTTGACAAGATGCGCTACACGAAAAGCAGGAAGGGGGGAAAGGTGTGTCTCTGTGCGGATGAGCTTCCATCATGTCGACAACACGTGTGTCCAAATCTGTGTTTGTGACAGAGATTAAAGGGGATTGAGCGCCAAATTACACCAAGAGAGGAAAAAGAGCAAGTGATAGCCCCGTAGCTCCACCAAAGAAGAAGCAGTCCCTCCCCTAAAAGTTGTAACAGCGTCTGTGGAGGGATTCGTAATGAAGCGTGCATTTGTAATTCTGCTGACTCACTGGAACACAAATCTGCTGCTGCAGAGGGCAACATCTGGGGCTTTGAGCCTTTATTTCTTGTTAAGCTCGTTTGCAAAGAGAAAAGAAAATAGGAGGTGGGGATAAACGTAAAAGAAAGAAAATAAAACAGTATGGGGGTGGGATATTTGCAAGGTCAAGTCCATTAAGAACGTCTGAGGATGAATGTATGGCCCGGAGCTGTGGGACATGTCCGGGCTCGCCCTTCATCAATCACCTGCGCTCTCACTTTGGCCGTGACACGGAAAGCATGGCCGGGCTGATTTGATTAATGTCATATTTCTGGAAGATTTGAAGACTGACAGCTTTGCATAAAAATACACCCATCCAGATCACACACAGACTTACACACTGCCCTGTGTTCATCAGGGGGGCAAGAGTACACAAAGTCCATGGTCCAGCTCACACTTCAGTTTTTAGTTGTGCTTCAGTACGTGTTTGCTACATCAAAGCAAAGATCTTTTCTACTGTTCACTGTAGAGACGAGAACTGTACCCTCCGGTCTTTAATTTCCATCCAAACACTGTCTCCTGGAGTCGTTCTGCCACCGCTCCTTCATCGTAGCAGGCGAGTTTGCACAACATGGCTTTTCGTCTTCCAATCAGGTGTGAAGTAGCACGTTGCTGCCGTCAAATAACTCTGGATAGCCCCGGATGTCCATTTGTCATCTGTGAGAAATAACAGAAGGAGAGAACTGGAGAACTGAAGCTTGAGCTTTCTTAAAAAGAACTAGTGTTGCTGGTTTAAAAGATGATACTGTAAAGTTTTCCTGTAACTTGTATTAATGGCAGTAGAACACGGTCACGTTACTGCATGGTTTGTCCATTTTGTTTCTTGTTATCTAAGTTAACTGTTGAGTTTAACACTTTTGTTTCTTGGAGTGGAGAAGCTTTCCCTGGCAAATGTCCAAAGGTCTAATAGAGGGACTCAAAGTTAGGTTTACTACGGTAATACTAACACTACTTAAATATGTGTACCTGTACTGTGAGGATTCTGTGTTTTGATGTTAAATGTATTATCTAACTAGGTTGAGTCGGGTTGTCTGGACGGCTTCTTCTTTGTTGAAACGTTTCGTCTTTTATCCAAAAGACTTCTTCAGTCTGACTCAACCTTGTTAGATGTATCTTTAAAGGCAGGGGTGTTCAGACTTTTTCAGCATGCGAGCTACTTTTGAAATGATCAAGTCAAAGTGATCTACCTACTATAAGGCCCCGTTCACACAAAAACAACATGTGGAAACATTTGTGTTTTTTCAATGTTTATTGGGGGTAATAAACAAAAAATAAGCTGGTTTACATGAAAAATGCTGTAGTTTTCATGTCAGTCGGGTTGCCAGACAAGAAATTATGAACTATAGTACTGTGGCTTTAAAATTATAATATTTTGACCTAAACTGTTGTGCTTGCTGAGTAAAGATGTTCTAAGATTCAATTCAATTCAGTTTATTTACATAGCGCCAATTCACAAAAAAAGTAATCTCAGGGGACTGAACAGACAATTCTTTTAAATGTCATGCTGCGATCTACCAGTACTACCTCAGAGATCTACCAGTAGATTGCGATCTACCTAATGAGCACCCCTGTTTAAAGGATTACTGACCATGCATCAGGACATTCATTTTATTATGTATTTCTGTGATTTTTGTTTGGTCTCTGCCACGCCCACTTTCACCTGCTCCTAGCTGTTTTCCCTGCAGGTGTTCCTCAATAGTTTTGGTCTATGAACTCTGTTTGTTCCTACATTTCAGTCCAGCAATAACTACCATCCATTGTGTTTCCTGATCTTCATCAGTCTATACATCAGCTCTTGTTCAGTCCCTGTTTGAGTGGGGCGGCCGTGGCGTAGTGGTAATGGCAGTCGTCCCCCGATCAGAAGGTTGGAATCCCGGTTACTCACACCATATGTCGTGTCCCTGGGCAAGACACTAAACCCCGAGTTGCTCCCGGTAGGACTGGAGAGCGCCTTGCATGGCAGTCTGCCGCTACCGGTGTATGAATGTGTATGAATGGGTGGATGGTTGGTATTGTAAAGCGCTTTGGGGCCCCTCAGGGCTTGAAAGCGCTATATAAATAAGCTCCATTTACCATTTATTACGATAGTTTTTCCTTTTTGCTGCCATGCCAGCATTTTGTTTCTCATAGTTCCTGAAAATAAAGATTTTGCGTGAGTACTGTATTTGCTCCTCGCATCAGTGTGCACACTGGGTCCAGCTGCAGAACTTTCCAAACCTGACACTTTACTATCCTATTACACATTAAATAAATGACATTTTCCCTAGAATCACAATTATTTCCCCCATGTTCTGTAATATACAGCAGGGATCACAGGCAATAAAGTGGCGTTGTAATTAGGGACAGCCATTGAAACACATTTTAAAGATTCTTTCTGAGTGATCTCCTCACACAATATTTTAATAACAACAACAAATAAATTACAAAGCAAAACAGAAACCAAAGAACAACATTATTAAACCAATTTAGTGGGATGTTTGATGTAAAACAATTAGAATTTCTTACGTTCCTCTATGCATAAAAATGATTTCCATCAAACAGACTGGACAGGCCTTCATTGAAAAGTCAAAGAAAACACTGACAGAAAACTGAAATAAAAATGTTGACTTCTTACCTCCTTGATCAATAAGATCTGTATCTAGCTTCTATACATATTAGGGTTACTACACTATTATAGAACTGCCTTTGAGACAATAAAATACATGCAGTTAATATCAGACTACGTAAAGTTGGGATGTTAATAATGCCTCATAAAGTGGGTCATAGCACGACATTGACATTAAGAATAATTATTAATTAGTGTTTCAACTGTTTTGATTTCTAATGGAATCCTGGAAAACATCATGGCGTTAACGTTTTTTATTTCTTCATTCCTCGTGTAGCAAGACAAATAAACCCCGTCTTTATCGTGGCTTTTACAGAGTCGCTGCTACTTTGCTTGAATGGGTTCTATTCTATCTTTTACTCTCAGGGCTGTTTTTTGTTTGATGGCTCTTAACTCAGTTACAGACAGCCTCACTGCTGGACCAGGAGAAGCAGCAGTAACATTTGTAATGTCTTATCTTTTGATGCATCTGCCTTCGGTGCCTATTCTGGGACAAAATCCTTTTTTTGTTGTTTTTGGTCCTCTAAATCCTCCTTCAGATTAAATATGCTTTACAGGATTACAATCTGTCAAAAATGTCAGTTGTTATAATAATTCATATAATTTTAGAGTTTTTAAAGAGTTGCTAATACATTGTTACTTTCTTTATTACACAACAGTCATCACAGACAATGTGGCATTGTAGTGTCATGTTCCTGGTGTTAACGTGCCACTAATGCCATTTTAATTATAATTTTTGAGATTGGATATAGAGCATTGATATTTCAGCACAGAACAAAGTGCTTTCACATTAAACGGTTAAATAATGTCTCAGCAGGTCATGTCTAAATTTATATTTTTAGTTAGATTCAAGCTTACCAGCATACAGGCCCTGTCAGGTCTGAGCAGGGGATGCAGTTTGCAGAGATGCAACCTTTCAAAATGAGGATGTGAAAGGTTAGATGTAGCTCACATGGAGGAGAACAGGTATCCCCCAATAACCAGTCATCTCACTGCTTGTTCTTCCATGATCTGCTGCATTCGATGCACCAACTTTATTGTAGCGTTTAAAGCTTTTTTAAGCTTTTAGTGTTTGCAGCTCCCTTCGTCCCTTTGGCCTCCGCTCTAATGACCACTGCACTATCATAAAAAGTTGCCAGTTGCCTTTTTATTCATTCCGTATTTGGGATATGCCATGCATACTGCAGTCCCCCTACTCTAAACAGTCTGAGTCACTATGGTCAAATTAGCACCGCCACACAATCTGGAGCAGTACAAGCAAAAAAAAAATGTGTAGGAAGATTGGCCCTCATGCACGAACATGTTCGTATTTTTATCCTAAATTTCTCCTACTTTTGTTCGTACGAAGCGTTCGTACGAACATGCCACGTCAGATTCAACAAACTCTTCTATCCACAGGAAAAGTGTGTAAATGGCTGCGCAAATATGATGAATCCCACCTGTTCTATCAACCTGCGCGTGCACGCGGAGAGGTCATTTACATAATTCCCACCCCTCAAAACACCATATAAGGCTACGTTTCCTGCCTCAGAGGCAAAACGTGTTCGTTCATAAAATGACAGCGAAAAGTAAAAAGAAGAACTCTACCGGTGCAGAGATTGAAGTTCTGCTCTCTGAGGTCAAGAAAAGAAAATCTGTCCTTATTAGCAGCGTCACTCATGGGAGTAAATGACCAACTAAAGCCAAAGAATGTTTGTTTATAAGAAATGTGGACCTTAAAATATACACGCGACCTGGTGGCACACTGGATAAAGCATTACACTGCTTATCGAGACCTCGTGGGTTTGAGTCCCACAAGTTATGACTGTTTTTTTTTTCTTCCTTCTTTCTTTAGATTATTTATTCATTCCAGATTAAAAAGACTTTATGCTTCATTTCTTGTTGTATTGTAAATAGTTTTCTTGTGTTTTTTAAATCTGGAATGAATTAAAAGGAGAAAAAAAAACGTCCCATGTGGGATTCAAACCCATAATGTTCGGCACTGCTACGCAACGCTTTACTGATTGAGCTATCTGACAGCTATGACTGTGACAGGAGGAGGTCAATGTAAAGTCTGCGTTACCGAAGTCTGCGTTACCGAGACAAATTAAACTTAAATTAATTCATAATTTAAGTTGGTTTCAGTTTGAGATCTTCATATTGATATTGTAGTGTTAGAAAACGGCATTGATAACAAATTGATTTTAATTTAAATACTTTAATCCGTTAGTCATTATTACATTTAAAATTATAATTCGACTTCAAACAGAACCTATTGTCAAGAACAATTGTGGTGCGTGACTTTTTTAAACTCTAAATATTTTCTAAATAACGAAATATGAAGTTATTAGTGGAGAAATTCCGTCTGGATGACAGCAGACTGACGCTCCTAAAATATACGACAGGTCCGGACCACTCGTAAATTTTGTTCGTATCTGAAAAAAATCGTAGGATACGAAAACATTGTTGAATGCCGCAAATGATCCTAAATCACTCGTACGCACAGTTTAAGAACAAATCTGTGCGTACGAACGGTTCGTGCATGAGGGCCAATGTTCTCACTGGACTGAATCAGTGGGTATTTGATCACAGAGGTCTTCATTTATTCACCTTTAGAGTAAACTTGTACCGGTAATAGCCAGTGGGAGAACAGCAGTTTTTAGAGTTCTGCATCAGCAAAGATGCCATTTGCCTAAAGATCCACTAACATCATCTTTGAACTTTGCATAAAATGATACAAGATACAGGAAACCCGCGAGTTACAAATGAGTTCCGGACCTAAGGACCGTTCGCAGCTCGATTCTGCCGTAGCTCGGGGGTGAAAATAACGTCTTGTTCGTAGGTCCTGGTTTCGTTCGTACGTCGCGGAAATAACGCTAACGGAGCCCCGCACACACATTTATCGGCATGAGACTGAACAAGCGGACATACTGGGCCATAAACATGCACAGAACTTTATTTACAAACACTTATCTAACACATTACACCACACATTCATCCATAATAATAATAATAATAATAATGAATTCAATTTATAACGCACTTTTCATTAATGAAAATCTCAAAGTGCTACAAAGTGCAACAGAATTAAATGTCAATAAAACAAGTACTAAAACAAGTAAAATCAATAACAGTATCAACTAAGATCAAAAGTAGAATCATGAGGAGGTAGAGTATGCTCGGTTGAAAAGAAAGGTCTTCAATCCACAAACACACACAGTAACTGTACAGCATGTACAGTAGTGTGCAGTAATGTTAAACATTGCTATTCAGCATAGCACATTCAATACTGTAAAATTATTACAGAATAAAATAATTAATTAATACAGAATAAATAAAAATATAATTTCTTACTTTGAGATGGTCAAAGCCGACATCTTATGGTGTGTTCACACAGAGCAGCGTTTTTACCTCCAAGCTTCCAGCTTCCATGTAAAGTCAATGGTGGACGCACCTCGGCACCTCCTGGCGTCTGGCGTCAGGTCGCGTGCGTGTTGCGCGTTCTGAGGAGCGTTTTTCCGTGTACGTGAACCGGCGTCGGCTTCCAAGTTCCGCTTCAGCTGAGCTGAAGTTTTCGCGGTTCAAACGTTCAAACGCCGCTCAAATCTACCTGATTGGTTGGTGTGTCAACCAATCAGGGAGAGTCGGGGTGGAGCTATGTGACGCGGAACGAGGGGACGGTTGTGCGCATGCGCAACTGTGTGACGCATTGTTTGTTGGACTAAAGCGCGAAGTTGTGTACAATGGAGGACAAACTAATCGTTGCTGTGTGTAACCATCCAGTCCTTTACAACCAGTCAGATGTCCTCTACAGAGACAGAAATAAAAAGGTTGTTGCCTGGCGTAGTGTCAGTGATGAACTCAATACACCGGGTAAGTTTAACGTTTAACGTTCACAATTAACGTTATTAACGTTTAACGTTCTTCTTCTCTGCTAGCCGATTTGATTTTGATTTGATGTTTAGGGGCAGATATAATAAGATTTCATCTTCTTTCTGCTCCCTTCATTTTATCCTACTTGTATTCTTGTATCTGATGAAACTGTCTTGTACTGTATTGTTCTTTTAAAATGAATGAATAAACATCAATAAAAGAACAATACAAGACAGTTTCATCAGATACAAGAATACAAGTAGGATAAAATGAAGGGAGCAGAAAGAAGATGAAATCTTGAAATCTTATTATATCTTATTATTATTATTATATATATTATATATATATATATATATATATATATATATATATATATTAATATATTATTATATCTGCCCCTTATTTCACAGTTTGTTCAAACAATCATAACCTTCAAACTACATCACAAATTGGATAAAAAAAAAATGATTTCAGCTATCACAAAGTATAGCCAACACATTTAACGTTTTTCAATGCCTTTGTTTAGTGGAAACATGCAAGAAGAGGTGGAAGAGTCTCCGGGACACCTATGCGAAGGAGGTGAAGAAGGATCAACACAGAAACCGGAGTGGTGCAGCCGCTGACAGCGCTCCTAAATGGAAATACATGGCGGTCATGGCCTTCATGAAGCCATTCGTCACGCCACGTCCAACCAGTGGCAACATGCCGGACAGGACAGATGTGGAGAGCACGGAGGACCAGGCCGCTGTTCACGAGACACAAGACCAAGAGGAGGCTGAAGACGATTCAGCAGCATTCGAGGCCTCGTCCATTCTTGGTAAGTTGTGACTCACAGACATACTGCAATGTTGTTATAAATATTAAAGTTAAATAAATGGTTTATTTGTTATTTGATTCACAGAAACTATTGACGCAGGTGTGTTGGAGCTGTCGCAAACCGTATCTCCAGTGACAACTCCTGCTCCAGCGAGAACGTCTTCTCCTGTCACATCATCCACCACGTCTGTGATGCCAGCACCTTCGTCTGCCCCAGGTGTGACTCTCATCGTGCTTTTTGTGTAGATTTAGTGTCAAAAAACCACAGACACAAATACACACACAACTGGTCCAGTGGTGGCAAAATCTCCCCCACTTCAAAAAACACACACACACAGAACATATGTAAACTCATAAGAACAATTAATTGAAAGCTCATCTAACATTCAACACATGTACTGTGTTCTTTACAGGATCAGCGCGGAAGAGACCCCGTAGGGAGCAGGGACCCATGCAGCGCAATGACTTTGAGCGTAATGTGCTAGACTTTTTGAATAAAAGAAGTGACATGGCTGCAACATTGCCCCCCCCACCACCTCCCCTCGATGCAGTAGATCATTTTCTGTTGTCGTTGGGTGGTCCCCTTAAACGTATGCCCGCATTACAGCGTGAGAGACTTCAATATAAAATCCACACCATGGTTTATGAGGAGTCCACTGGCGACAGAGTGGGTCCAGTGACGTCCGAGGAAGTCTAAATACAGTACACACACACACACACATATAAATATATATAAATATATATATATAAATATATATATATAAATATATATATATATATATACATATATATATATATATATATATATATAAATATATATATATATATAAATATATATATATATATATATAAATATATATACATATATATATATATATATATATATATATATACATATACTATATAAATATATAAATATATATATAAATATATATATATAATACACACTTTGTACATACATATACACTTTGTATATATGTATATATTATTAGTTTTTTTTAGATAGCAATGTGTTTTCTACTTTTAAATAACTGTGTTTTGTTTATTTTAGATAGCAATGTGTTTTCTACTTTTAAATGTGTTTTCTACCTGTAAATAAATCTGTAAAATGTTGGTTTTAGTCTGCTATTCATTTTTTTGGTCCTTAGTTAATACTACATGTTGGCACAAAAGTTTCCCCAAATAACAAATACAGTACTAGTTCAGTACGACTTCAGATAATCGTTTTCTTACTTACTTAATAAAAAGTAATAATTAGAGATTATATAATGAA
>JBBPBX010038223.1:2404-16518 GCA_038048925.1 Garcialebias charrua
AGAAAGCAGGACTTAGAAAAATTTTCAACAGGGAAAGCATTCTGGTCCCTCCCCCTCAGAGCCATATATGGCTCTGCTCCCCCTTGCTCTCGCTGAAATTCTGCTCAGCCTCCGAATGCTCCGCCTCCACTGCATGTCCTGTGGCAGCCGCTGCGAAGTTCTGTGTTTATATGTTAATAAAACATTCTAAAAAATAAAATAAAAACATGGAGCGCTGGTTCAGCACACCAGAACACCAGCAAATCTGCAGAGCCTCGCGCAGCCACGTTGAACCCGAGTTTAATTCGCTCGTGACAAATTCACTCATTTCCTCATTTCAGTCATGGAGTCAGTGGAGGAGGAAGCGATCACTTGACTTTTGGCAAAAAAACTAAAGAAAAGTCCAGATCAGGGATAGCCTGGTTAAAACCAGACCCTTGTCCTTCACTTCGCTTTGTACTAGGGTCTGGGACTTCTCCCATAGACAACGATTTCTCCGGTAGATTTTTGACCGGACCAATCAGAGAACAGAAGGCGGAGTTTTGTTAGTTTAGCCTGGCGAGGTCCAGGCTATCAGATAAATAGCTCAGAAACCACTCGGTGGATATTTTTTCTGCTACCAGTGTGTAATTATATGGCTCTAATTTACTGACTGTTGGCCTGGATGAAACATTTGAGATAAAATTCGATTTTTTATAATTTATTTTCGTAGCGCACCCGAGGCTGTTTGGAAAATGTCAAACCGAAACAATTTAAATCCAGCAGATTTGACCATTTTGTGAATTGATTTAGGAACTGTTAAGCTCAGGAACACTTCTGATATAACGTCAGCTAAGAAATATATTTTTTCTCAGCAAAGAAATAATAGTTTTTTACCTTGTTTTGAAAATTCCTTCGTGGCGGCAGCCATTTTAACTGACGACGTCAGTCGACGTCGTTCAAAACTCCGCCTTCTGTTCTCTGATTGGTCCGGTCAAAAATCTACCGGAGAAATCGTTGTCTATGGGAGAAGTCCCAGACCCTAGTACGAAGCGAAGTGAAGGACAAGGGTCTGGTTTTAACCAGGCTAGATCAGGGATGAAGAAGGGGAATTTAATACATTTGTGTCACATACAAAACAGTTTTGCATCGCTTTGCAATCCTTTGAACGAGAACGTGCGCGGCCGCTGGGGCTGGGACAGGCGGGGGCGTGGGTTAGGAGCGTGAGAAGCTCTGTTTTTATTGGCTGGTTAAAAACTCTGTTTTTATTGGCTGGTTAACGGCGGGTCACTGTGGCTTTTTAGAAATGCTTTTAGAGAAGCAAGGGGACTATAGTTTTTTCAGATTACTTTGTCTAACATCAGTCTGTCAGGAGATAGTGACAGAGTGAAGAAATATGTTAAAAATATATTTTTAGAAAACTTACAGACTGCACTACAGAAACTGCAGACTGCACCTTTAAATGTACATATTCACATTGGGATATGTTATTTGGTTCTGTGTTGCTTAGATCTATTTTGCATCAATTCTAGGTCAAATTAACGTAAACTCCTTGTTTCTTATTTATTTTTGTAAAGTTTTTTTAAGTGATAGCTTTCAGGAGTTTCTCAAATATTTTCTTTGACGCGTGATCTGTGAGTTATAGTTTACAGTTCAGATTGGATAAAAAGACAGTAAAATGTGATTTTTTTTTTAAAGTTTATAGTAAAGTTACAAGTTGAAAAGTCCAACCTAGCTGTTAAAGACCTGCTACTTCAGACATTCTCTATGAACAAGAGGGATTTGTTTTTTTTTTGTGTATCAGCTTCTGGGAGAGTTATTCTCTGTTTAAAACAAAACAAAAAACAAACAAAAATCTAGCAATCTACATTACCGTAGTTCCTTTTTCCTGTTGCATTGAACATGTACTAAGCCATGACTCTCATACTGAAGTATAAGCTCTGTAAAGTGGTGAAGGCTGCACAGAAGAGTCAGCCTCCCCACCATCATAGACATCTACACCTCCAGATGCAGGAAGAGGGCCACCTGCATCATGAAGGACCTCACTAATCCAGCACATACACATTTTGCCCCACTCCCCTCAGGCAGAAGATGGAGGAGCATTAAGTGTAGAACCACTAGACTGAGGAACAGCTTCTACCCTGAGGCTGTTAGACTCATGAATCCCTAATCAGGATCACTATAATGCCACTCGATTGTTGATATGTGCTGCTGACTATCCATGTTGCTGATCTCATGCTGCCGAGTTATTTCATGCTGCTGTATTCATTTGTACTCATCTGCTCACACATACTCATGTTCATGCTGCTGTGTTTGGCGTACATGTATTGTTTTTGCACTGTTAGTACTTAGCGTATTCATTAAGTTAGTGCTTGTGTTAAGAATGTAAATTATAGCCGAAATGAACTTATAAGTATTGTGCTGCTGTTGTTTGGCATACTGTTTTGTACTATTAGTGACTAGCGTATATCTTGGATCTTTTAGCATACCATTGGGTGTTCGTTTAGCATATATCTTAGTTTATATCTTACATCATTATTTACTGTTTCTGTTTACACTATATATTTTTTCTATTGTTGGATGTAACTGGGAGCCAGTGTAAACAACTTCATTCTACCTCATGTACAACATGTGATGTAAATGACAATAAAGAACCTTGAATCCTTGGACCAAACATAGGTGAGTGGTGGCGCAGAGGTTAGAGATGGTGGGCCTGTGATCGGAAGATCGCCGGATCAAGCCCCGGTACCGACAACATCAAAAATGTGAGTGGAAAAGGTGACACACCCACACCTGCCTCCACCCTCATTCGCACCACTTTGGGCCCCTGAGCAAGGCCCTTAACCTCCACCATCTGCTCCCTAAACAAGTTTCTTTTGAAAAATTAGTTATTGTGGCTCAATGAGACTACCTGTATAAATAAAGGGTCAATAAAATAAAAAAATAAAAAATAAATAAACCACAGCTTGGGCACAGGACCTACTGTTACACCAGTTTGATTGCTGCACTTGATGTATGTAAACATCAAGAACAGAGCATGTGTGATTGAATGTGTAATGTTTAGGGCCGAGATGTAGTAGAGACAGGGCAGCCAACCTGGGACCCAAAAGTCCCAGGTTCGATCCCCAGTCATCCCCTTATGTTGTGGTGTCTCTGAGCAAGACATCTAATCCCTAATTGCACCCGGGCACTTCCATAGTTGCCCACTGCGCCACATGGGTGTATCCCAGGTACGATGTGTTAAATGCAGAGAACCAATTTCGCAATGTATGGGAACATACAATGAAGACAACACATAGCACTTTAAATATGCTTCAAGCACAAACACTTGTAGTTACAGTCATACCTCCTCTTTTTCCGCTGTGGTACGGCTTCATGAGGATCTGCAAAGCAGCTGGATTGGTCATACTGGTCAACAGCTGAGCCAGGTTTGGTTCTGGTAATAAACCTTTTCTGTTACTCAAGATCTGAAGAGAAGGCAAAAAATACACAAACAAGTTGAAAGTTGGAGTGTGCAATTTGTGCGAGTGTTAGTACAATTTGTGTTTTGTGCTTGTCATGTGAAACCCCTGATGGCTGCAGTAATCATTACAATGGTTTACATCATGTGGATGTGTCGGCATTGTCAGCAGAGGAGAAGGAAGAATAAAGAAAGCAAAAATGACCCAAACTTTGACAAAGAAGCCACAGGACTGGAAGGTTTTATTAAACACAGGCAAGAAAAAAATAAAAATAAAGGACGGAAACAGATGTACAGTATTTTAAAAGTTTGGTGAACATACATTTTATCCATCAATTTTAACAACACATAATACAACAGGGGACCATTATGAAGTGACAGCACACTCTTCCTGCAAGTACAGAACTGGGTAACAAGTCACATTTTCATAACGTATGATCTTCATTTAGCATACATACATACACACACACCCAGTAGCCTGCACTTTAATATGGCCCAGTCCCTGCAGGTACCAGTTATGTACATGGCTGTAAGTTTTAGGTATTTATCCAATAAGTACCTGGTACTTACCAGGTCTGTACCTTGTACGTGGTCAGTGCGTACTAGGTCTGTACAGGACGGTACCATGTACTGCTACCACTGACAATACATACAGTCAAAAATGTATATTTTACACATTTTATTTAGGAGCAAAATCTTTTCATCAAAGCGTTTGGTATACTCAAAAAACTCTATAATGCACTGACCTAAATATTTAATTTGTCATGATCATGTCATCTGTCCCCTGCCTCTTCATACATGTTTTCTGTTAAGCCACTCTACCATGGCCCCTCTGCACTTTCAGCTCATCAGCCCTTATTCATTTCACCTGTTCCTGGCCTTATTTAGGAACTCCTTTCACCTCCCCAACCTGCCAGATTATTCTGTCAAAGTTCAGGTTTTAGGATTCAGAATCAGCCAGACACAAGTGTAAAAACAAGAACAGTTTTTATTTATTTTGCTGCTGCAGGAGTCAGGATCCAACAGAGGTGACAGGTCTTCACAACAGGTGGGGTGAGAGCCTCCTGTCAGAGTTGGGAGGGCAGGCTAGGTGGGGGATACCTGTTGGAGCTGGGCAGGATGACATCACCATACTGGGTGAAGCGTAGCTGCGAAGCAGAGCTGAGCAGAGCGTTGTTTAAGGAGAAGTTCAAGAACGGGGTCCAAAGTCACAAGCGAGGGTCATACACAGGTAGTCAGAGATCCAGATACAAATCCAAGTCATAATCCATGAAGCACAGTTGTAGCAGAAGAGTGTCAATATCTTGGTCAGGGAGATATATCCATTACAGGCAAAGAGCAGGCAAAGCGGGGAATCCAAAAGGCAGGCGTGAGGTTGAAATCTGAATAGCAAGGCATGATCGTCAGACATGAAATTGAAAACAAGATGGCTGGATATCAGGGACCATGAAAGGTATAATATTCTGGCAGGTTGGTGGAGGTGAAAGGAGTTCTTAAGTAAGGCCAGGAACAGGTGCAGTGAATAAGGGCTGATGAGCTGAAAGTGCAGAGTGACAGAGCAGAAAACATGACATGAAGAGGCAGCGGACAGAGGACATGATCAGAACATAATTTGCACATTATTCTTAGATAATTCAACAGACTCGGTGTCTAATCGGTCTGTGTTAAACAGAATGGTTCAGTTCTTGCTGTGACAGATCCTCAGCTCTGACGGTATGGCAGCAGTACTCGTTGGCTGGTCCAAAAACATGGATATTTAAAACAACATTAGCAGAATGGTGATATTTCCTCCTTGTCTGCCCCAGAGCTACAGCATACTTCAGCTTGTTTCCTCCCTGTCACATCTCGAAGACGGAGCTTTGCTGATAAGGACAGAGGGGTTTGACTATATCCTGCCAGCATCAGAGGAAGAGGACATTCCTGTGCACACATACTGTATGTGCTTTTGTGTCTTATAGGAGGGAAAACTGGCATTTGTGTACGTACTGATGTTAAACAAGGCCACTCGTAGCTGACAGCATCTTTCAAAGGAAGAGGACAAGGAGGAGGAGAGATTTTAGTTATTTTCTGCTGGGGAAAATGTCAGCATGCATCAGTCTGTTTGCCTATTGGCACACAATCCAGTTACATACCAGTAGACTCATGCCAGGGATGCAAGGAAGCCGCGAAGAAGGGAAGGCGAGAAATTTTGTGTAAAAAAACAAGAGGGGGAAAGAAGAAAGGAGGAGGGAGGAGGAGGCCATCTGGTCCTCAGCATTCACGATCACTCAACCAAATGTAGAAATGAGAGAACCGCCTCAGAGAAGGTCTTGATCTCTTTCTTAAGGGCAATGTTTTTTCTCTGTAGTAATCCTGCAGGTGCCTCAGGCTACACCCCACAGTCCTCACTCAAATGTTTCAGTATTTCTTGGATATCTTTCATTCCCTGTTTTTTAAACAAATATCCTCAGTGTCATTTTTTCCTATTACAATTCAGACCATGACTCTTTGTTACTTTACAGCCTATAGATTTCATCCTTCTTTTTTTTACTTAAGCTTCGTTGCACCTGATTATTCATGTTCTGCAGTAACTGTGGTGCCATCAGAGACAGAAAGCTTGACCGATTGTTGGAAATATTGGCAAAAATATTTATAATAAAATAAAAATACTAATGTAATTGTTAAAAAATGAGGATGTTAACATAAAGTTACTTCATTTTCCTCCTACATTTGTATTAACATTACAGTGAAAGCTTCATTTTTGATGATGAACTAAACAATAGGAACACTGTCATCAGTCCATTAAAGATATGCAAATCACTGAGTTGAAAGATGATAACAAATCTGCTCACAAATCTGAGCAGAATAATTGTTATATCTGATGTACAATTTTACATTATGTATATTTTCATAAAATGCAGAAAAATTGGCAACACAACGGCTTAGTGGTCAGCATTGTTGCCTCACAGCAAGAAGGTCCTGGATTCAATCTCCAATTTGGACCTGGGGTCTTTCTGTATGGAGTTTGCATGTTATCTTTTCATGGGATGTTTTTCTGGGTACTCCGGTTTCTGCCCACAGTCCAAAAACATGCATGTTAGGCTACATGCAGGCACAGATCTACCTTGCAAAAGACGTCTGTGATCTCAGTGGGGTAAGCGTGGTTAAATAAAGATTTTTTTATTCTTAAATAAATAAAACATCCATCTTCATCCATCTTGTACATTATTTTATCAACTGAAGTTATTGAAGTTCCATGATTTGGTAGATTATAATATTTTATCAGTTATGTATAGGGCTCAGAATAGCGCATTACCTTTAAATATCAAAATGCATTTTGTTAAAAGACAAAGTTGTTATAAACTTAAGGGAACAGAGATATTTGTAAAACCAAAATTCAGAACTAGTTTGAAGGGACGATCTACCGCAATCCAGGGAATTGGATTATGGGATGGTTTGGAGAATGTAGTTTAAAATGCTAAATCAATGTATACATTTAAGAAAATGATCAAAACTAAATTGTTAAAAAAAAAATGAAGTAGCGTAATGTTAGAAAATTAGAAAGAGTTATTCCTTTTGTACTGTTACTGGAAGATTATTATTGTTTGAACTGATTGTTTGAAAAATGGGGCAGATATAATAAGATTTTTTTTCTTCTTTCTGCTACCTTTCATTTTTTTATATTTTGTACATTATAATTTATGGGATTGTTGTGTATTGTATTTTTTGTAAAAAAAAAAAATCAACAAATTTAATAAACATAAACACAAACAAAACAATTGCTAAACTTTGTGTGCAGGACAGTTGGCTACACTAACAGCCTATATGTTACTTGTTGCCATTTAGATGCTTCTTTCCACTGCCTGCTGGGTAATTTGGCCATTTTTTCCCAATACTGTACCTTTAGTCATCCATAAAATGATGGATGTTAGCTCTCCAACAAGATTTAAAGATAATATAGGCTTTAACTTTATTTTCTTGTATATTGTGTGGTTTTGATTGAGTGGAAAATCTTAAAACCATACATCAAACTTTACTTTCTGAGAATATGTAACATTTTGAACTAAAATTACCTTACTAATAACTGATACATTTTTTTTTAAATAAACTATCTACCAAAGGCAATAAAGCAAGCCTTCAGCATTATAATCTCCATCATGCTTACAGTATTTTCTGGTGTATAGGTCGCACCTGTGTATAGGTCGCATTGTCCAATTATCACCAATAGATTGGAAAAATCCCTAGATAGGTTGCACTGGTGTATAGGTTGCACCTACGTTTAGCTTTGCTGCAAATGTCTGCCACAGGAGCGCACAGCAAGGCTTTTAAGAAGATTAACACTTAAAAACATTTATTTGTTTGATAAAAATTATAGCAAATATATGTCTGAGCTCAAAGGTGGGCGAATGAACGCTAGGGAGCGCTAAAGCGCTATTCCGCTTACAGTGGACCTAAACTTTTTGTCAGCGTTTTTGTGAATTGACTAACTTTTATAATTCATAAGCGGATTTCTGCTATTTTTATTTAAAATGCAGTACCGCTAATAACTAATTATCTATCAGTAAAAACCAATAAACTTATTTACAAGCTCATAATGCTGCTTGTTTTACCTTTTTCCCCACCGTAAACAGCAGAGAGGAGGAAGGGTTGGAGGGGGGAGGGAGGGTTGGAGGGGGGAGGGAGCAGAGGGGGGGATCTACCATGTAGGTAAATGCCTGGGGATCCCATCAGCATGAGGCCCCGGCCCCGCCGCGCCCCGGCCAGTCACCTAATTCCTAACATTGATCCTGCTTGTTAATCTACATTTAACATAAAAATAATTATAGTTACGATGAAAACAATCATTAAATAAGCAATTTAAAAAACGGTTGATTTCATTATCCCCCTACTAAAAATGGACTATTCCATCTCGACAGCTTCCGGGTTAGAGGTGAACTCAGGGGCTAATTCCGTGGCTAGCTGTTTGTGCTGGGTACTTGGACAAATCCTTAGAAAACCCAGCTGTTTCAAGCCAAATTAACGCGGCCGGAGGATTCTATTTTGTGTTCTGTGTACACCACGCGACGGTGAGTCGTTATTTTCATGTATTTTTATTACTTTTCATTAAATCTGTTGAGTACCTATAGACGCTAACTGTGTCTGCCGGTTGGTTGTGGGTTACTAATGGAAATCCTTAGAAAACCCAGCTGTTTCAAGCCAAATTAACGTGGCCGGAGGATTCTATTTTGTGTTCTGTGTACACCACGCGACGGTGAGTCGTTATTGTCATGTATTTTAATTACTTTTCATTAAATCTGTTGAGTACCTATAGACGCTAACTGTGTCTGCCGGTTGGTTGTGGGTTACTAATGGAAATCCTTAGAAAACCCAGCTGTTTCAAGCCAAATTAACGTGGCCGGAGGATTTTATTGTGCGTTTTGTGTCGACCATTCGACGGCGAGTCGTTAGTTTTATGTATTTGGGTTACTTTCATGTATAAATGCCGTGGCGACACACCCGTGTATTTGAGATTTAAACGTGGTTTTAGGGATTAAAAGATCATTCTATTTTTTGTTAATTTCGTGGCCGAATAGAATATATGTACGTAAAGTATTAAATAAATCCTTTGATTTTTGTAATTTCATCCTTTTAGGATCATTTTTGTTACATTTGGCAGTGTAGTGCAAATATTGATAACGCTGCCGGCTATATATAAAATATATATATATATATAATATAGAAAATATATAAATAGCGGATTGGATTAGCTTCCCCTAATTTTCATAAGACATTTGTGCTTTTGAAATTGTGGACCTAAAAAAATTAATAAGCGTTTTAGAAATTGTGGAACTAATTTTTTAATTAGCGGTGCCCAGCTGTGTCTGAGCTGAACTTTTCCTTAATAAATGAACGTAATTGTGAAATGAGCTGGATTTAAAAATTTGTTTCACCGAAAGTGATAACAAGCCATATATAGGTCACACCAGAGTATAGATCGCAGGCCTTGAAAAAACCATAAAAAGATGCGACCTATACACCGGAAAATACGGTACTACACAAGATAATTACAAAAAAATAAAATTCTAAAATGCTAATGGATCACAATGAAAAATACAATAAAACAAGATACAAACCAAAAATGATTTTTTTTTAATTAAAAATTGATTATATAAAATTATGCTTTATTAGAAAACAAAGAAAGACAAAAACATGCAAAGTGTAAAACAAAAGAGAATTGGACAAGTAATAGGAAATGTAATTATGTATGGACCATAAATGTAAATTTGCCAATAAAAAGCTAACAGAGAACCAGTTTACATTTTTGAGTGGTTCATTAATAGCACAGATTTGAATCTTTTTACAATGAGCAGACTTAAGGCCGGCGCAGAGCTCCGCGCTGGACCGAGCCCCGCGCCACGCGCGCGCGCTGCGCGTAGGGGGTTCACAGCAAAGCACAGCGTGAAGCAGCTGTGGCTCCAACAGAGCTCTGCTTTCTTCTCAGCAGCTGCACGCGGAGGGGGACTGAACTGAAGGTCGCTGATTGGTCAGACACCGCGCTTCGCGTAGGCGCTCGTAAAATTGGAGCTTGGCGCGCTCGCGTGAACGTTCAAAGGGCTTGTGCAGCGGCGACCTCACGGCGCTCACACAGCGGGGCGCCGCGCTCGCTCAAGCGCGGAGCTCTGCGCCGGCCTTAAGATCCCAACCTTAAAGGAGACCACATATAGGTATTTACATTTTTTATGTTATGTCTGTGTGCTATCTTGACAATATTAATTCATTTTAATACACAAAATAATTCTTAGATAATTAATTATACCCTTTTTAATTCTGCCATTTTTAACTTTCGTTTTGAACGACCGGTTTCTTGAAGTCCACGCCCTTCAACGATCTGTTTACGCCCTCTGTAACAGCCAGTATCTGTAATGTGTTGTTGTTTTAAAATTAGCTCTTTTTTTATTACTCATTTGACTTACTGTTAGTGCTAGCTTAAGATAACTTACCGAAACCCGTCTGAGCGCGCCGCAGTTTGCTGCTCCTTTTAGCATTAGACCACCCGAATCCGAAGCTAATGTTAGCTTGTTCCTCTTCCGGTTTTCGCCAGCTCCGCTCGTTGCACGCGGAGATTTTGGGAGTTATCGCTGTTCCAGTCAAGACACACACAAAGTTCACCAAGTGTCTCCCGTAAATTAATCCGTAAGGAGAAGGTCCTCACTGCTGCGAGCCTGCTGCGAGGCTGAAATGAGGCTGTACAGTTGAAGCTCCGCTCCATCGCGCCAGAAGAGGGTCCCGTCGCAACCGGTCCCTACGCCGGGGGTCCGCTCGTTTAATTTTTGCCGGCTGCGCGTTGGGAGCGATCGCAAATACACTAAAAATTGAACTAAAACATAAAAATAACAATTATACTTTATTTATAAAGCCATTTAAAAAAAACACAGCTGCAACAAAGTGCTGTACACATGAAATTAAGAACATATAAACAAAAGATGAGATGAAATCATGAAAAACAACAGTCATGTGTTTAATACAGAAGTGGGTTGAGCCTAACCAGGGGTTGCTAGGTGAGGGGCTGGACTCAGGTTTGAGGTGATTGGCTACGGCTTGTGACGTCAATAACTGCAGGAAGTGTGAATCCAGGTGTATTTATCAAAAATAAATAAATCTACTTAGAGTAAATAAACCACTGGGTGCATTTTTTTGGCACAAGGACTGTTTTTTTATGAAGTAAATACCCAAAGTTGAGTAAAAAAAACATTAAAAAGTGAATTTTGCATCTGTGGTCCCCTTTAAGAACCTGAAAGTAATTTAAAGAAACAAGAGGTAGAAAGTCCCTTAGAAACTTAGAAACACTTTGCGTGAGTGCAGCTACAGCGTGCGCTCTCAGGACATGATTACCTGCAGTGTTCCGTCAGTGAGGACTGAACTTGGAAAAAGGGCCTTCTCCTACTCCGCTCCTGCTTCATGGAATATCTTACAAAAAGATCTGAAGCTCTCGACCTTGACTTCTCTATATGGTTTTCAGAATCTGTTGGAATCCTGGCAAAAACCAATGCAGATTTGTTCCTGTCTTTGATTTTATACGTCTACCTTATAATGTTTTGCTAGTTTTTTGCTAGTTTTTTGCTACTTTGTTAAAAGGAGGAGTGTGTATATATGTATATATATATATGTGTATATATATGTATGTATATGTATATATATATATATATATATGTATGTGTGTATGTATGTGTATGTATATATATGTGTGTATATATATATATGTATATATGTATATACATATATATGTATATATGTATATATATATATATATATATATATATTATATATATATATATATATATATATATATATATATATATATATATATATATATATATATATATATATATATATATATATATATATATATATATATATATATATTTTTCTCTCTCTTTTGTTTTCTATTGTTTATTGTTTGATTGTTTATTGTTTAAGGAAATTCTACCATTACTGTTCATTGTTCTTTAGTTTTAGCAGGTCGCTTTCGTAAATGAGCCCATGAGGTTCAAAAGATTTACCTGACTAAATAAAGGTTGAATGAAACAGTCAAACAATGGCAGCAATTCTGAGATTTTAAAGCTGGGAAACAAGAGGAAAGAAGTATGAATAAGTACAGACATTGCAATTTTACTTTAAAAAACGAGCAATATTACAGACACCTTCTGCACAATGTCTTGCTGTAATTCACTTTCAGTAAGCAGAAGCATTTTGGCCAGACAAAAATCAAGATAAAATTAATTTGGTATAGATATGGGTAATAATTTTATACTTAATAAATGTTCATACCCTCCAAAACCATCAGTTCCTAAACTTCAGCTGACTGGAACTGTATTTAAATCTAATCTGCTGGTGTCCATATATTTGAAAGAATATATGTATGAGGACATTACTGTGTCTCAAGTGGTGACTTGGGTTTATTTCAGGCAACTAAAGACAGTGGAGCAGCCCAATCAGCCTGCAGAACTATAATTATCTTGTCAGTGCCTCTCTGCTACCACAGTACTGTGTAGGAGGGACATCACAGCTACAAAGAGCATCTCAGCCAGAGGTTGCTCATACACCATGTCAAAACCCGGTATATTTCCACACCGGATGTGAAATAACCACTTGGCACTGCCTTCAGTTAGATGTGGCTGTGAATATGTCTGCCTGTTTGCTTGGGAAGTCCAATGATTAGGTGATGCAGCATATGGCTCCATAGATATGAGGAAGCGTTTCCACGCCAGCAGAGCTGATGAGAAATATTGGCAGTCTAAATCCAGCCTGTCAAAAACTTTACAAAAAACTATTACAAAGTTGCAATTCAGAGGCAAAAGTTGTGCTAAATATAAAATATTATTTGTTGGTGCATGTTTCTATTTAACTAAATAAAGATTTGTGAAAAGACGGGAACAATTTAGGAACGTTCCTTTTTTAGAGAGAACTTCGATTCACCACCAACACTTGCCCAATTAGAAACAATGTTACATACCTCTAGCTAAAATATGTCAGATTATCAAATGGTGCTACTGGTGAACAGTGTCAGGGTAGCCTTCAAGTTCAGTATTTATCCCACAGACATCTGCAACACCAGTCTCAGCAGTGTGTCTCCTATGTGAGCCTGTGATGTTACATGTGTTTAAGTTACAGGTTTCATTTAGTAAAGGCTCCCACATACTCGAGTGTAGTTCAGTCCATGGAGGTCCGCGCGTACTGGATTAGACTCTAAGTGGATGCTTTCAAGGCATGTCTGCGCAACAATCAATTTTTTACGACCGTGCACACATACTATGTGCTGCACAATAAACTGCTCGGCAACGGACTGTTTTGTATGAGACACTAATGTATGAAATTCTCCTCCATCCATGGTCTGGTTTAATGGCCCTTTCTTCAGTATATATATATTTTTTTTTGCCAAAAGGCAAGCGATTTCTTATATTATTTATTTTGTCAAACCAAAACTCAGAACTAGTTTGAAGGGTCGGTCTACCTCTATCCAGGGAAGTGGATTGTGGAATGGTCTGGAGAGTGATGTTAAAAATGCCAAGTTAATGTGTACATTTTGGAAAATGATCAAAACTGAATTGTTAAAAAAAAAAAAAATAATACGAGTAGCTTAAAGGTTTGTTAGGTCCCTGTACGACCGGTGTCAGAGCTTGTTCCGCATTGCCGGCAGTACGTCAGGCTCGTTTCCAGTGAGAGTTGGACTCCGCCAAGGTTGCCTTTTGTCACCGATTCTGTTCATAACTTTTATGGACAGAATTTCTAGGCGCAGCCAAGGTGTTGAGAGGATCCGTTTTGGTGGCCTTAGGATCGCTTCTCTGTTTTTTGCAGATGATGTGGTCCTATTGGCTTCATCAGGTCGTGATCTACAGCTTTCACTGGAGCGGTTTGCAGCTGAATGTGATGCGGCCGGGATGAGGATCAGTTCCTCCAAATCCGAGGCCATGGTCTTGAGCCGGAAAAGGGTAGCATGCCCTCTCCAGGTCGGGGAGGAGGTCCTGCCCCAAGTGGAGGAGTTTAAGTATCTCGGGGTCTTGTTCACGAATGAGGGAAAACTGGAGCGTGAGATCGATAGGCGGATAGGTGCAGCATCCGCAGTGAAGCGGGCGCTGTACCGGTCTGTCGTGGTGAAGAGAGAGCTGAGTCAAAAGGCAAAGCTCTCAATTTACCGATCGATCTACGTTCCCACCCTCATCTATGGTCATGAGCTTTG
>JBBPBX010038223.1:17811-30508 GCA_038048925.1 Garcialebias charrua
TATATATATATATATATATATATAGAGATATATATATATATATAGAGATATAGATATTAGTATTTATTAAATGTTAAACTGTTCAGATTAATAATCATTTAAAATCCCCGTTTCAAACTCTTAAACGTTTAAATCTCGTAAGCCATCTGTTGCATTTGGTCTCGTGTGAGCGTGTCAATTTGAATGTTTTTTGTTTTTTTGACAAGTTAGTTCCTTTTAAATTAATTTATTGTGATATTTTATTGTACTGTAATTTAGAGTTTGTCTTTGGGACTTTAAAACATTTACTTATACATCGACCGATCTCTAAACTCTGCATCTTAGCCAAGGTTCTAGAAAAACTGATAAACTCTCAGATCAAAAACTATCTGGACTCATTTAACATCTTACCTCTTCATCAATCTGGTTTCAGGAAAAAACACAGCACAACAACTGCTTCTCTGAAGGTTCTGAATGATGTTGTTGAAGCATTGGATGCTAAGGACTATTGTGCTGCACTTTTCTTAGACCTGTCTAAAGCTTTTGACACTGTGGATCATAACATCCTGTGTCATAAGCTCTCAGAAATCGGTTTCTCTGATCACACCATCGGTTGGTTTTCTAACTATCTTTCCAATCGGAGGCAATGTGTTCAACATAACGGTACTTTTTCCAGCTATTTAACAGTTAAAAATGGTGTACCACAAGGCTCAGTTTTAGGACCCACTCTCTTTACAATCTACATAGCTAATGTAGGTCACTGCATCCCTGATGCATCCTTACATTTCTATGCTGATGATACAGTTGTTTATTGCCGAGCTAAAACAGTAGCTAAGGCTTTCCAGTTACTGCAATCCGCTTTTGACATCATCCAGTCAGATTTGTTCCGTCTCAAACTTGTCCTAAATGCTGATAAAACAAAAGGGATGTTTTTTTCAAATAGGAAGGCGGTTCCAGCAGATCCTCCTCTGATTTTATCTTCAAATGGTGTACCTATCGAGTTTGTTGATTCCTATAAATATCTGGGTATCCTGATCGATTCACATCTCTCTTTTAAACTCCACGTGGAAAACCTAGTGAAGAAACTGAAAGTTAAACTGGGTTTCTTTTTCAGAAACAGATCATGTCTATCACTGAATGTTAGGAAACGCCTTGTATCTGTGACTTTCCTTCCCTCCATTGATTACGGTGACATTCTCTACATGAATGCTCCTACAAGCACCCTGCGGATGTTGGATGTTGTCTATCATGGTGCACTAAGATTCATAACTGGTTGTGATTATCGTACCCACCACTGCACCCTGTATTCACTGGTTAACTGGACATCATTAACCTCACGCAGACTCTTCCACTGGTACATTTTCATCTTCAAATCACTTCTTGGTCTGCTGCCCTCATACATCTCCTCCTACATGTCTTTGCGTGAGTGCAGCTACAGCGTGCGCTCTCAGGACATGATTACCTGCAGTGTTCCGTCAGTGAGGACTGAACTTGGAAAAAGGGCCTTCTCCTACTCCGCTCCTGCTTCATGGAATATCTTACAAAAAGATCTGAAGCTCTCGACCTTGACTTCTCTAAATGGTTTTCAGAATCTGTTGGAATCCTGGCAAAAACCAATGCAGATTTGTTCCTGTCTTTGATTTTATACGTCTACCTTATAATGTTTTGCTAGTTTTTTGATACTTTGTTAAAAGGAGGAATGTGTATGTATGTATATATATATGTATATATATATATATATATATATGTATATATATATATATTTTTTTTTTTTTTCTCTCTTTTGTTTTCTATTGTTTATTGTTTGATTGTTTATTGTTTAAGGAAATTCTACCATTGCTGTTCATTGTTCTTTAGTTTTAGCAGGTCGCTTTCGTAAATGAGCCCATGAGGTTCAAAAGATTTACCTGACTAAATAAAGGTTGAATGAATGAATGAATGAACTTGTGTTTTGTATGGCACTTTTACAAAACAACTTTTGGTAACCAATGTGCTTTATACTGTAAAACTTTGACTGAACTGTTAAAATTTGTTAGATTAAATAGATGGGACTGATTAGACTAAATATTCCATCCTTCCACAGCAGCTCTGCTTCCATGTAAAGTTTAATTAAACTCCAGCATTTCACAGTTCCAGCTTCTTCAGCTTCTATATGCTTTAATGAATGTAAAAAGCCTGAAGCATTATTTCTGTGTCTAACATAGTTCAGTTATTACTAGGGTGACCTAATTATACATGTGGATATTTTGCCAACTGCTTAACTGCAAGTACTTCGTTACAATGGGAAAACTCCCTGTGTTTATTCAATTATTCTTATCCAATAAATATTTTAGTTGCAACAAGGTATGGGTTACACCAGCATGTTCCTCCCTCCTCTGATCATTTTGTGCTGTAAGAACTTTTGTTGTTGTTTGTATTCTATGACATAATCTTAATAGTTTGTTCTGATCCAGTCAATGGGATAGAATTAAGTAACTTCTTGAGTCTAAACTGACACTGATAATGGATGGATTGGGAATGAAGGCCATCACCTGCAAGTTATTTTATTTGGAACGTGTGGTCCACTGAGTGATTTCAGCAATTCTCAAACAAGAACATTAGCTTTGCACAAAACAAACGATACACACTGTGGAAAGAGATTTCTTCGCCTCATCTGTGACTTTTTTTTTTTACATTCCAGAGGGGACACAAAGTAGAAGTTTTTTTATTTTGAGTAAAGCTACTTTAACTCAAAACTTAGCCTGAATTTGCAGCTAAATTTGCAGCTAAATGTAAAACCACAATTCAGAACTAGTTTGAAGGGATGTTCTACCTCAATCCAGGGAATTAGATTATGGAATGGCTTGGAGAATGTAGTTAAAAATGCCAAGTCACTGTTTACATTTAAGAAAATGATCAAAAGGAATTTGTTGAAAAAATATATATGAATTAGCATAATGTGTATTGTATCAATTATTAGTTATGTATTAGTATTAGAAAATTAGAAAGAGTTAGTCATTTTGTACTGCTGGTGAAAGATTATTATTGTTTAATCTGATTGTTTGAAAAAAGGGGCAGATATAATAAGATTTATTCTTCTTTCTGCTACCTTTCATTTTTTTTACATTGTGTACGTATCATTAATGGGATTGTCTTGTATTGTGTTTCTTTTGTAAAAAAAATGAACAAATTTAATAAACATAAACATAAATTAATTACGAAACTGATTGTTCCAACTCATTTATTCCAAAGACACCAAGAGTAGTTGGTCACCCAGTAAATTAATTTTCTAATATAAATATTTTGTTTTCCTTTCTTCTGTTCTCATTATCAATTCCTCCACGAGTTGTAGGGGCTTTCAGCCTTCGGCCAGTCGAGGCTCACTGCTCCAGAAACCAGCAGTCGCACAGCTCCCTGACTTTCCGCCCCAGGCAGAAACTACTCTGACCTGCTTTGCAGCAGTCAATGAGATCTGCTGGCATCTCACTGAAAACAAACTAAGTGCCTGTCACAAACTTGGTTGAGCCAGCAGTCCTGATGATGATTTTATTGCTGGTCTTTACTACATGGGTGTGGCAGGGTTGGATCAGTCAGAGGAGTTTATGGAGGCGTGTTGGGACTGATGTGGGCAGAAACACATTTGCTTCTTCAGTTTAGTTCATTTTATTTATACAAAACCAATTCAAAGCTTAAGTAATCCTGGGGCACTTTACCTAAAAACAGTTTCAAACAGACTTGCTGTGCAATTCAGTCCAATAAAACTATAAAAACAGTCCCATTCAAATCCAATTAAATGCAATCAGATTAGATTACACAAATATTCAGTATGTTATAAAACAGTAAAAGTTTAGATGGCAGATTGCATAAAATCTTCAATTCAATCTCTCATTTAACAGCCAAGGTTTTATTAACTCAGGAAGTATCTGCAGCATTACACTGCGTCTAATATAATTTCTACATATTTGCTTTTTGCCCAAAAACTTTTTTTTAAGATTATTGATTTATTTATAAATAAATATGATTTGAAAAAAAAAAAAAAAAAGCATGAAATGGTTCAGCCTCTCATTAAGAAACACACTCCTGACTTGACCCCTCTATTCTTCCTAACTACAGGCCAACCTCTACACTGCCATTTCTTTCAACAATTCTCCAAAAGGTGTACAACCAACCAAGAGCATATTATTTAAAAGAACAGAACATTCTCGAGGTTTTACGGTCTGGTTTTAAATCTCTACACAGTACAAAATGTGATATTTTAAAGGTTTTCAACTACATATTTTTAGCAACGGATGCTGGTGGTGACTGTGTTGTGCTCTTGCTTTTAGATTTATCGGCTGCTTTTGACACCGTGGACCAAAACATCTTACTTTGATGTTTGAAACAATTTGGTGGTGGTGGTGGTGGGGGGGCTTCAGCGGTTCAGCACTGACTGGTTTAGGTCCTACTTAGCGGAGCATACTTTCTGTGTCTGCCTTGGTGACGTGCCCTCCTCTGCTCTCGTCTTGTGTGGGGTTCCACAGGGCTCAGTCTTCAACCCCATCCTCTTCACACTGTACCTGCTCCCTCTTGGCTCTATTTTTTTTAGAAAATATGGGATCTCCTATCATTGTTATGTGGATGATTCACAGATATATGTCCTGCTAAAGAAAAAGGACTCCATTTCTCTGGCCCCACTGTTTTCATGTCTGGAGGACACAAAAGCCTGGATGGTTGTGTGAACTTATTCAGTGAGGGAAAGACTGAGGTGATGGTCTTGAGAAGCTCCCCTGAGACTCCCAATGTAGATGTTGGCTCCTTGGCCCAGTACATCAGGCCAACAGTTACAAACTTGGGGGTCAAAGACAATGCTGGACTAAAATGAGAAAATCACATCAGAGCTGTTGTTAAAACTAATATTTTCCATTTGAGGCAGCTGGCTAAGGTGAAGTTGATTCTTTCTCAGCTGCATTTTTAAACAGTAGTTTATGCCTTTCTGACCACCCGGCTGGACTACTGTAACATACTCTATACAGGAATCAGTGATTCATGTATCCCTCAGCTTCAGAGAGTACTGTACAGAACGCTGCTGCATGGCTTTTAACTGGCACACAGAAGTTTGACCACATTTCTCCTGTTTTAGCATCCCTGCACTGGCTGCCCATACATTCTAGGATTCATTTTTAAATTATTTTATTTGCTTTTAAAGCTTTTAATGGACTTGCCCTGCCCTATCTGTCCGAGTTGCTGAATCCATACACACCTCCTCGATCCCTCAGGTCATGTGATTGGCTGCTCCTGCGTGCCGAAGACAAAACATAAGCTCAGAGGAGACCGTGCTTTTGCTGTGGCAGCTCCTAAACTGTGGAACGACCTTCTCTTGAACATCAGACAGGTTTCTTCCCTGTCTGTTTTTAAATCTCTTCTTAAAACCCATCTTTTCTCCCTGGCCTTAGACACCATCTGAGATGTTGACTTTTAACCATTTTAATTGCTTTTTATTATCCAATTGTATGATTGGTTTATTGTGTACTGTACGTTTACAACTTTTATTATTCGGCTTTTAATCATTTTAATCACTTTTATTTTTTGACATGCTTGTTTTATTATGAGTACAGCACTTTGGTACTTCGTGTGTCTGAGGAACAGCTAAATAATGCAAGCATGCTAATAGCCTTAAGTTAATGGAAAGACGTGGATAATGATTATGCTAAAAGCTAATGGTTTATGGTTTAAACTCACCACTTGACCCATTGTTCGTAAAGAATACATCTTCAAATAAAATAAACGAACATTCAAAAGGGGGAAATCAATCTTTGAGACAATGAAGGCATCACCAAAGCTATTCTTCTCATAATCTGACACAAAAAAAGACTAAAATGGGTTCTTGGTTATTTAAACTTTATGCAAACGTGTAGAGTGTATTGTTGAACATTTGGTGTAGAGAAAGAAGAAATCAGTTTTTAAAGTAAAATTAATTAAATAATGTGTGTTTACCCTGATGCATGCTCAATAATCCAGAGGGGTAATGTGTGTTTACATTATACCATACCATACTACATCATTTTATTTATAGAGCACTTAAAACAACAACAAGGCTAACCAAAGTGCTGTACAAACAGACACAAAACAGGCAACACATAAGCAACATACAAATTGAAGTAAAATCAGAATAATAATAATAATAATAATAATGAATTCAATTTATAACGCACTTTTCATTAATGAAAATCTCAAAGTGCTAATGTAATTAAGAATACAGGTATAGACATAAAAATGCTGCAGATAATAGATATAACGACTAACCTGTGTGAAGCAAACAGGTTCAAACACAGATCATCTGGTGTTGAAAGCTACGGAATAGTACTGTAGTGGGTTTTTAAATGGGATTTGAAAACTGAGAGGGACGGGCCTGTTTGACAAGCAGAGGTAACTCATTCCAAAGTCTGGGGTCTTAAAGGTTTCTGAAACCGTTTAAATCAGCATCAAGTGCAGACAGCTTTTGAGAATAGTCACAGCTGTGAAGTGTGTGGTTAGTTTCCTTGAAATGCAGATGTCGTGACTAAAATCGAAAGATGTAGACTCAAAGCAAAAATATTTCTGTCCTTTCAGTCAACTTAAAAAGGAAAAAAGGAAAAGTAACACAAGATGGAACTGATTAGGCTTTATTTGTGTGCATGATTTCATTTTGTCCAAAGGTCCAACATGTCAAGGTCTCTCTTGTAAATGAGTCCTCGAGGCTCGATGGGATTAGCTTGCCTAAATAAAGGTTGAATGTGGCTGAATCTTTTAGAATATCTCAAAATAAAAAAAAGCTCATTTTGCATTGATCAAAGTGCCTTGAATGTTGCACAATCTGTGCAGGAAGACCACATGCATGCAGCTGACAACAGCAGACAAGCATTGAGGCTTTGTTACGGTTTCATGCCAGTTAATTACGGTGTTAACAGTTGGAGGCTTAGCATAGTTTTAACTCTGTCCAAGAATCAGAAAACCACTTGAGAAGATGGCATGATTAGAAACATTTCTACTATTTTTACAGTTCCTTTGTTGTTCAACAACAATAGGCTCTGCTCCTGAGGGTACTCAGCCAATAAATCTCGGTAAAGTGTGTGAATTCTTCAGCGAGTGCTCTAAACTCCCCCCACAGAGGTATACAGAGCAGATCCTGGCACCATACATTACAGAGAGGGAAATACAAATAATGCACTGGGAATTCTGGTCTAGAAATAGGAACAGAAGGAGGTGGCTGTGCTGAAAGGAGATTTAAAAATAAATAAATAAATAAATCAACACTTGTAAATGGTGGTAAGATGATACGTTAGCACCTGATGGTGGGGTGCAGAAGAAGCCCATTTTGCATGAAATAATGTGTTAAATTAAATCTGCAAAATGGCTAATTGCAATGTTTTTGTAAAGTGACACACCTGAGCTGAGGATGTTTTCTAAACCTTACATATCCCTCAGACCAACAAAGATCCAGAACTGCAATAAAAAGAATCTGATATCTGTTAAAGCTGACAATTCTGCACAACTTTCCACTTCCATAAAGTGTTGCATAATTTTATATAGGAACTTGGAAGTTTCATAAATATTGAATATTCTGCCAAGAGTCATTTTTGGTCTTTGTATTATCAGTGGTCACTTTTTTCTTTCCCTGGATGCAGCAAAATTACCGTAGACAAAAGTTAACAATTGTTTTCTTCTGTTAATAACCAGCCAAACAATGTTTCATTAAAATGTCAACACTGGTCTTAATGTATGATTGGTCAAAAAATATTCAAAGATTTTTTGAAAAAAGGTGGTAAAAGCAAGAGAAACAAACTTTTATGATGATAACAACAACAACAGCAGCAGCGGCGACGACGACGGCGACGACGACAACGACAACAACGACAACAACAACGAGAGGGAAGAAAAAAGAAAAAGGAGGATGAAAAAGAAGAAGAAGAAGAAGAGAAGAGGAGGAAAAGAGGAACTGGAAGAAGAAGAGGAGGAAGGAGAAGAAGAAGAGGAGGAAGAAGTGGACGAAGAAGACGAAGAGATGAATAGGAGGTAAAATCAGGAAAGCAGCTACCGTATTTTTCTGAGTATAGGTCGCACCTTTTTATCATTTTTTTTCATGGCCTGCGACCTATACTCAGGTGCGACCTATATATGGCTTTTTATCACTTTCGGCAAAACAAATTTTTAAATCCAGCTCATTTCACAATTACGTTCATTTATTAAGGAAAAGTTCAGCTCAGACACATATTTGCTATAATTTTTATCAAACAAATAATTGTTTTTAAGTGTTAATCTTCTTAAAAGCCTTGCTGTGCGCTCCTGTGGCAGACATTTGCAGCAGAGCTAAACGTAGGTGCGACCTATACTCCGGTGCGACCTATCTAGGGATTTTTCCAATCTATTGGTAATAATTGGACAATGCAACCTATACTCCGGTGCGACCTATACTCCGAAAAATACGGTACATACTAAAACCAGCTAACAGTATCTAAAAGCTAACACAGGCAAAACTGTACCTAAACGCTAAAATTAACAAAGCCATAAATACAAGCTACATGTAGCAAAACAGTAGCAACATGCTAAAATTAGCAAAACCTTAGCTAAAAGTTAAATATAAACTGAAACAAAAAGCTAAAATTATCAAAAATGTGGACTAAATTTAAATAAGCAAACAACAGGTAAAAGCTAAAATTAGCAAAACCATAGCTAAAACTGAAAACAAATAAGAATATTAAAACCGAGCAAGTATGATGAAGCAGAAGAGTCACCAATTTATCTTGGTTGCAGCTTTAAAGTGTGGTAGACATCAATAACACGGATATTAGTCGCTTGTAAAAAGGAGATTATATAAATATCTGGTGTTTTTCTTTGTGAAAATAAATCAAACGCATACTTGTACTTTCACTTTTCCACCTGAATATAGACGCATGTTGGCATTAGTGCTCAATCAAGTGGACATCCACTTCCTCCCTCTTCTCATTTGTCTGCTGTTCCCTCCAGTCTGAACAAAAGATGGATGGAGGGATGGATAAATAGAAAGAGGGAGAGGTAAATGCATGTGTTTGTAGAGGAGTGGGTCCATAGGTTATTATCATCAGCATATATTAGGTAAACTACATGGAAATCACCTGAACCACTCTACCACTTGAGAGATGAATGGATGGCGGGGTGGGTAGGTGGGTGTGTGAAGAGGGAAAGAGTGGGAGTGGGGAGGGGACAGAAACAAAATGACAGGATTCAGGAAAGGAAAACAACAGTGATGGATTAAATTATTGATGAGTGGAGAGTGAGAAAAAGAAACTGACAAATTATGTAATCCATAAAAGACAAAAGCAATAAATACAAATAGTGAATAAAATGCTACTGGAGTGGGTTCTGTGAAAACTGGTGCTCAGAGTATCAACATGTAAGAGTAGGAATGCAAACTAAGTAAACTAACTAACTAAAGGATGCAAACCAAGTGATCTTTTCTAAACACCAATTTTGCTGCAACTGCGCCCGTACTGTTTATTCTGATCTGCACAAATATGTAAATGTAAAGCAGGCATGTGTGGACTGTATGTGGACATGGTAAATAAAAGCTGTTATTTTGTTCTCTCTGAAGTTCTCTGTGTGTGTTCTGTTTTTGAAATGTGCAAATCGATGCATTTAGCACTCCTGCTCCCTGTCACTTGGCAGGAAGCACAGATTAGCTGCAATAAAACATTCTGAGATTACAAGCAGCAGTTTAAGCTAAACACAGACCAAAAAAATAAAAAATAAAATTAATTCTTCATAGACAAAAATATGTCTTCCTTGCTTAAAATGTTTTATAGTTTGGCCCCAATAAACTTTTATTCCTAATTGTCCTGAAGGTGATATTCAAGATAATTAAAGAGTAATTAACTGCACAAAGTTGGCCCCGTATAATTCATCTTCTAAATTATTCCTGATGTAAATCAGGAACAGAACAGCCTAAAAGGAATTATTCTCCTGAAATTTGCAGCTAATGTGTGTCGGTGTAATAAGATGAAACCGTTTTCGGCTCAGATGCTTAATAATGCAGCTGAGGCTAGTGATAATGTTGCATATTTTGACTTTATTCAACCACATCCTTAACGTTCTTGTTCCACAAAGGGCTCATTAACACAAAAATGTCATTTTGGAAACATGCTAAATCTTTTCATTCATTCATTAAAAAAAATCCATCCATCCATCCATCCATCCACCATCTTCAGCACACTCCAGTCTGTCATCAATCCATCTGTCAATGTTCTGAAAACTGCCACACAGTCTACCTGCGATGACTTTCAGAGCTATTTTGTCAACAAAATAGACTCTATCAGACAGAACATTGTCAGTTCATCCAACACCATCCAGTCTTGTGCGTCTGCAATAACCACAGCTGTTTTTGACCAGTTCGACCTGGTTTCACTGCCTCACCTCACCAAGGTGGTTCAGCAGATGAAACCAACTAACTGTTCTCTGGACATCATTCCCTCTAAAATGTTCAAACAATCCTTTGATGTAATTGGTCCTTGTGTTTTGTCATTTATTAACAGCTGTCTATCTTCAGGTTTTGTGCCATCTGCTTTCAAACACGCTGTGGTCAGGCCTCTTCTCAAAAAACCAGGCCTAGATCCTACAGCTCTCTCTAATTTCAGACCAGTTTCCCATCTGTCATTTCTATCAAAGGTCCTAGAAAAGATTGTTTTTATTCAACTTCAATCTTTTCTAGAGCTCAACAACCTGTTTGAAAAATTTCAGTCAGGTTTTCGAGCTCGTCACAGTACTGAATCTGCACTGCTCAAAGTACAGAATGACATTCTTCTGTCCCTGGATGCAAAAAACCCTGCTCTGCTGGTGATGTTAGACCTCTCAGCAGCTTTTGACACCGTCGACCATCAGGTACTAATCAACCGCTTGTCTCAGCTGGTTGGCCTCCAGGGAGCTGTGCTTGAGTGGTTCAAATCTTACCTGTCTGGGAGAACTTTTTCTGTCATGATAGGCGATCTGTCCTCCTCTTCATCAACCCCTCTGACCTCTGGCGTACCACAGGGATCTATTCTAGGGCCAGTCCTCTTCTCTCTTTACATGCTGCCATTAGGATCAATCATCACACGTCATAACCTGTCTTTTCACATGTATGCAGACGATTTACAAATCTATCTGCCAGTCACTCCCAACCCCTCACTCAGTTCAAACACTCTTGTCAACTGCTTAAATGACATTAAGCACTGGCTCTCTCAAAACTTCCTCCACCTAAACACAGATAAAACTGAATGCATTTTATTTGGTGCACCTGATGACACCAGCAACATCCTTCCCAGTCCCAGTGTTGGTTTTCCCCTCCCCCACTTCAACCCGGTGGTCAGAAATCTTGGAGTGCAGCTTGACTCCAACTTAAAGTTTGATAAACAGATCAGTTCTGTTGTCAAGACCAGCTTTTTCCAGCTCCGTCTGCTCTCCAAAGTCAAGTCATTTCTCAGCCGTGGTGATCTGGAGAAGGCCATCCATGCCTTTGTGACCTCCAGACTTGATTATTGTAATGCTTTGTATGTTGGTATTAATCAATCCTCCATCTCCCGTTTACAGCTTGTACAGAACTCTGCCGCGCGCTTTTTGACCAACACACGAAAATATGAACACATCACTCCTGTCCTGTCCTCTCTACACTGGCTCCCGGTTCAGTTCAGGATACAGTTCAAGCTGCTCCTGTTTGTTTTCAAAGCTCTGAATGGACTTGCACCTCTCTACATCTCAGAACTTTTGAAAGCCCATCAGCCCGGCAGAGATTTACGCTCTGCCAGTCAACACCTGCTGGAGGTGCCTCGCTCAAGGTACAAACAATGGGGAGACCGGTCATTTTCTGTTGCCGGCCCAAAAGCCTGGAACAGCCTCCCCCTTGAGCTGCGTGCCACCTCTGATCTGACTCTGTTCAAAACCAGACTGAAGACCCACTTGTTCAAAAAAGCTTTCAGTGTGTAACTTTTATTACTTTTGGTATTTTAATATGTAGCATTTTTTATTTCCATTGCCTTTTTATTTCCACTTGTTCAAATAAGCTTCCAGTGTGTAACTTTTATTACTTTTGGTATTTTAATATGTAGCATTTTTTTATTTCCATTACCTTTTTATTTCCACTTGCTCAAAAAGCTTTCAGTATGTAACTTTTATTACTTGTGTTATTTTAGTATGTAGCATTTTTTATTTCCATTGCCTTCTTTTATTGCTGTTGTTTCTTATTCTATTTTCATTGATTTATTGTTCCAGTTTATTCATCTTTTTATCCTGTTAAGCACCTTGGTCAATGCAAGGCATTGTAAGAAGGTGCTATACAAATAAAGTTTATTATTATTTATTATTATTATTTAGCTTGTTCCGAAGTCGGGTCGCGGGGGCAGCAGCTTGAGCAGGGAAGCTCAGACAACTCTTTCCACAGCCACCTCTTCCAGCTCTTCTGAGAAGATTCCAAGGCGTTCCCAGGCCAACCGAGAGACATAGTCTCTCCAACATGTCCTGGGTCTTCCTCGGGGTCTCCTCCCAGTCGGACATGCCCGAAGCACCTCCCTAGGGTGGCGTCCAGGAGGCATCCTTACCAGATGCCCGAACCACCTCAACTGGCTCCTCTCGATGTGGAGGAACAGTGGTTCTACTCAGAGTCTCTCCCGGATAACCAAACTTCTCACCCTATCTCTAAGGGAGAGTCCACCTAACCTGTGAAAGAAACTCATTTCAACCACCATGTCAACCGCCGTGTCAACCAAGACAGCCCCAC
>JBBPBX010038224.1:0-30507 GCA_038048925.1 Garcialebias charrua
TGCATCATGCACCGTGTTAACGGTATCATCGCCCACCGCCAGATGTGATGCTGTTGTTGTTCGTCGCTGTGCATGTGTTAGTCTGTTGTGTTAGTAAAGGACTTCATGAACCGATGGACTGCTTTTATTGAAACTCTCAAATATTGAATGAAATGTTCATTGAACATGTTTCTATAATATATACACTTTGAAGTCAATCCAATTCAAAGTGACTGCCACAACTGAACAAAAATGGCTACAATCCCTTTATTTGTTCAGATATTAAGTTCAAATTCAGTGTGGTCGTAGATGAGAATAACTCACAACACATACTGTATTTTTTGGACTACAAGGCGCACCTTAAAATCCTTTAATATTCTCAAAAATCAACAGTGGGCCTTCTTTATTAATTCTGCTTGTACTTACTGACCTCAATTCGATTTTACGTGGTACAAGGCGCTCAAAAATCTGCCAAAATGTTTTAGTTTTGCTTAATGCGCCTTATAATCCAGGTGCCTCATGTATGAAAACAGACCCGTTCATTGATGTTGCGCCTTATAGTCTGAAAAATACGGTACTACAAATGCTATGTATTGCTTGACAACTTTTCTTGAAACTTTGGTATTAATTGTTGGCATAAATCCTATTTTATTACCTTTCATGGCAAAATATCACACAAAGCACTCGACAATTTTTTATGACACTTTCAGAAAGTAATCATTGTATAAAAATCTTCAACAACACAATTGATGATGGCCGCCACAGTTAATCCTCCTTAGCACAACACAACAATGGCTCGAACAAAGTTAGACATTTAGATCCCATATTTTTCGGACAGTGAGGCACACCGGATTATAATGTGCATTAAGCAAAAAAAAGCAGTCAGATAAGTCAAACTTTATTCAACTCATTCACAATAATCACATAAAATCAGTTCGAGGTCAGAAAGCACAACCAGAATTAATACATAAGGGCGCACTGGATTATAAAGCTCACTGTCGATTTTTGAGAAAATTAAAGGATTATAAATGCGCCTTATAGTCCGAAAAATATGGCACTGTCCTAAAATTTGATGCAGTAGTAGCTTAGAGTCATACACAATATATACTGTGAGATCTAACAGATTGAATGTGATCTCAAAATATTGTATGAGACTGATTATCTAATTTACAAGGATAACTCCATCCCCATCCTCCAACCATGGCTTTGGTTTAACATTAAAGCATAAAAGGTGGCAGGCAATGTGCATTCCTTCAAACTTGCAAGCCTGGTGTTGGACGTGATGAAACCTTCACTATGTCTAGAGAAACATCTAAACACGACCTCCTTAAAATGTCAAACAAGCCAATTAAATCTGCATAATCAGAGTTTCAAACTGTAAATGACAGAAATGTGTGGCTCCTGATGGATGAAGACCTGAAAACCATTTGACAGAAACCTTTTGCTACTTAAAGGGGACCACAGATGCAAAATTCACTTTTTAATGTTTTTTTAACTCTACTTTGGGTATTTACTTCTTAAAAAAACAGTCCTAGGGCCAAAGAAATGCACCCAGTGGTATATTTACTCTAAGTAGATTTATTTTTCAGGGATATAAATGTCTCGTTTTCAAATCCTGCGGTTTGTGACGTCACAAGCCGTAGGACAACCCACCCCAAACCTGAGTCCAGCCCCTCACCTAGCAACCCCTGGTTAGGCTCAACCCACTTCAGTATAAAAGACGTGACGGTTGTTTTTCCTGATTTCATCTCATCTTTTGTTTAAATGTTCTTAATTTCATGTGTACAGCACTTTGTTGCAGCTGTGGTTGTTTTAAATGGCTTTATAAATAAAGTATAATTGTTATTTTTACGTTTTAGTTCAATTTTTAGCGTATTAGCGATCGCTCCCAACGAGCAGCCGGCAGACGTAAAACGAGCAGATCACCGCTGCCTGACCATGCAACGAGCGGAGCAAAGCGGGCGGGGATTGGACATGCCGGCGAAGGGACCATCTGCCGCCGGGAGCTGCTAGCTTTTGAGGACCGTGCTCCGATCAGAGGTTGCCTCATACGGATAAATTATCTGGAAACACTCGGTGAACTTTGTGTATGTGTCTGCGATCGCTCCCAAAGCGCCGCATGCAACGAGCGGAGCTAAGCGGAGCTAAGCGGGCGGAGGAGGAACGAGCTAACATTAGCCTCGGATTCGGGTGGGCTAATGCTAACAGGTGCAGCAAATGGCGGCGCGCGCATACGGCTTTCGGTAAGTTATCTTAAGCTAGCACTAGCCATTTCTAAAGTGCAAGAAATGCTAACGTAAACCCTTTGGAGGGCGGAGTTAATGTAAACAGATTTTTGAAGGGCGTGGCCTTCAGAGCTCATTATCATAAACAGCCTGTTCAGAACGGAAATGAGAAAAGGCAGAACTAAAAAGGGGATATTTTATTATCTAAGAATTATTTTGTGTATTAAATTGAATGAACATGGTCTGGATAGCCCACAGACATACCATAAAAATTTATGAAACCAATATTTGGTCTCCTTTAAAGAAAATGACTGAGCGTGCTTGAGTTGGTTTAAATCTCACCAAGAGGAAGAAACAAAAGCTACATTTGCTTTAAGCTTAGGGAGCAAAAAGCAGAAAGGCCAGGAGACCAGCGAGCAGGCATGAGTCTGATGAGTGACAGCTACAGTAGAGCAGGTGCAGCACCAGCACCAGCAGTCTGCAGCCTCTCAGAACCAACAAGCCTCACTGGACCATCTCTCTCTTTCAAACTTTTCCTCTCTGTCACCATCCAGCGATGGAGCGGTGACAGGAGGAAGTGTACTGTCAGCGTGGCGATGTGGTGCTACCCTCAACCGTCACACATGGATTCACTTGAGTCCGTAACCCTGATGTGAGAGCCTTGTTAGGCAGTTCATCTGACAGCAGTTCATCTGATTACAGATTTATTCAAATGCAGCATAGGCGGCGAGAAAATCCATGGGACCTTGCACGGATTGGCAGCGCATTTGGGGAAATATTGGGGAGTTTGCATGTAAACACGTGCAGTGGCATCAAACGCCACCCTGACACTGTTTTGTGAAGAGGAGGAGGAGGGGGGACATTTGCATTCAGCTGTCAGCGGGAAAAATAAGAATTCATTGGGAGGTGATGCGTGCGTCAAAGTGGATAATAAGTGATGACTGTGGCTGCTCTGCATTCAGCGAGCTCACAACTCCGTCAGCGTTTCCAGCGTTCGTTCACAGAGCTCCTTAAAAGTTGTCTGGGCACAGCTAAATCTACAGTTTCCATTTGCTTTTCAAACCCAAAAAGCCGCCAGAATCTCATCCTGGATGCTCCCGTCACGAGCCAGGTCTTCACTTTCATCCCCGTCTGTGGCCAGCTCCACATGTTATCTAAGAAATGAGATCCGTGAGCCTGAATACAGTGTGGGAGCAGGTGGAGACATGCCCTGACTCTGCAGCTGAGAGGCCAGGCCGCCATCTCCTCCCCGAGGGGCACGGCTGAATGTTTGCCCTCCTCCACTTGGCTGTCTAGACACCCCCCTCCCCCCATCACTCCCCTGTTTTCAGGCGTGGTGAGAGTTGGCATGGTCAGACAGGCAGGTTGCCAGACTTGCGACAAAAAGTTTCTCCTCCTGCTAGAGGTCACTCAAGTTCAAAAACCTGGAAAGAATGGGCTTTGCATTTTTAAAACCTCTGGGCCGTCATTTGGAGTCACACGCACAGAGAGAGGAAGAGGAGGGGGGAGGAAGAGGAGGGGGAGGAAAAGCACACTGTCTTTGTGCTTCCCAATGATTTGCAGAAAGAACCCCTCAGAAGTGGAGGAGCGGTCTCTGTGGACGTCTCCGAGTTAGTTTTCCATATTCATGACCATTTTTCCACACTTGAGGTTTTAATTGCCTACGATTGAAACTAAAAGTTAGACGAGCTGAGTGAAAGCACCTCGTCTCGTGAGGGAGGGGGTGAAGGCCGCCACCGTGCATTAACAGGACCTCTCATTATTACCGAGTCCCTCAAGTTCATTTTTGTTCCTGAGAGTTCAAGTCAGGTAAAATTATGAGTCATGCAATTTGTCATTTTTAAAAAAGTAAGAGAACTCCTGAAGACACGAAACAAGTTTTAAAAAACTCGGCCCGTCACATTTTTTAACATTAAGTAAAAACTGCAACACATTTATTTATTTATTTGACTTTTAAACGTTTAAAAAAACAGAAAGTCATCACATTTACAGAGAGTTTACATTTGTGCAGAAAATTCAACTTTATTCTTTAATTTAAACTCATCAAAAATGACAATTTTACTCTGATTAATGTTTAACTGCTATAAACAAGTTGCTTTTTCAAAATAACATTTAAAATTAAAGTCAGTCCCAAAGATAAATCAGGATTTACTGTCTGTCAGTAGTGGCACGGTGGCTCAGCTGGTAGAGCTGTGGCCTCTCAGTGAAAAGGCTGTGGGTTCAAATCCCAGCTGGGGACCTGGGTGCAGTTTGCACGTTCTCTCTGTGCACGCAGGGGTTTTCTCCCAAAGAGAACACGGTTCGTACCTCTAACGTGTCTGAGAGAGTGAACGGTTGTCTCTGTGTCCCTGTGATGGTCTGGAGACGTGTCCAGGGTGTCCCTCACTTCTCACACGGTGATAGCTGGGCATGTGCACAAGTGATCTCGGAAACACGAAAAAGAAAAGCGAGTAAAGGTGATGGATGGATTTATGTCACTATAATACTGACATCAAGAGCTAAAGAGATACTGAGTGAAAAAGGACAAAAATACATGATGTAAATTTTATTTGTTTATTAAAGTTGTTGGAGGAATACGTGTTTGTATTTTTGCAGAAGCTCTGAAAAGTTCGACAGTTTGATAATTAGACATCAACTGTCCATTAAACATTCCTTGAAAAAACTGTATGTAAATCTTGAGCATGTATTGTTTGTAGAAAAATATTTCATGACATTCAAAATGTCCAATTCAGACACGTGAAGTCCAACCTTCAGTAAAAAATGTAAACCTTGAATGATGTTTCTACTGTGAAGTATTTCTGAGCCGTAGAGCTCGACAGAAAGTTCTCATCTGTTTTGCAAAAATCTCATTGATGTTTCTTTTTTCCTCACAATATTATTTTTGATGAATGTTAGTTAACACGCCCCTTTCAAAAATCACAACACACAATTCCGGATGAAGCTGTATATTCTGCTGTGTACAGTAGTCCCTCGCGTCTTCACTGCTCGTTTGTCGGGAACTCACTCTATCGCGATTTTTCTAAATAAAATTGGACATGACACACGAGTGGCTGATCGATGGATGAGCCGCACCATAGGCATGGAAGTTTTATTGAACATAAATTATTTTAAATTATTTAGCACCTGCTTCACCTTTGTACATCCCACAATTGTAGAAAAACCCTCTTCCTGCAATTGTGTGCGGTCCACAGCTGAAGGAGAAGCTTCCTCCTGATCTCAGCTCTGCAGCGGAGAAGTGGGCGTGGCCACTGGCATGTGACAGAGAGCTGAAATAATTCATTCAAATCAAAACATGCTGTCTCTTTTAGAGCATTTAGACTTTAGAAACATTGTTTAGAATATTGCAAGAGAGAGGAAAGGGTTTTAAATGCACATATCAAATTCTTTTAAATAGATTACAACACCTGGTCGGTCTTTCTGGTACTGTTCTTCTGTGGTTCAGCTCCTATCTCACAGATAGAACATTTATGGTAAGTATGGATACATGCTCCTCACAGATCCATGAAGCTAACTATGGTGTACCCCAAGGCTCTATTTTAGGCCCCCTACTTTTTAATTTGTACATGCTGCCGCTTGGTGGAGTCATCAGGAGCCATGGGATAAGTTTCCATAGTTATGCTGATGACACACAGCTATACATCTCATTATCTCATGATGACCCCCGGCCAATCACTGCACTTTTTAATTGCATTACAGACATAAAGTCCTGGATGGCACAGAACTTTCTCCAGCTAAACCAGGACAAAACAGAAGTTTTAATCATTGGACCTGAGGTTCAAAAAGAAAATACAATTCAGAGATTACAATCTCTGTCTTTACAACCTTCTAAAAAAGTAAGAAGCCTGGGAGTTATTTTTGACTCTGAGCTTACTTTTATTCCTCATATTAAACAAATAGTCAAAACAGGATTTTATCATCTAAAAAATATAGCCAGAGTCCGCCCTCTTCTTTCTCTGACCAATACTGAGACTTTGATGCATGCTTTTATTTCTAGTCGTTTAGACTACTGTAATTCACTGCTTTCTGGTCTCCCTAAGAAAAATTTGTCCAGCCTTCAGCTGTTACAAAACTCTGCTGCTCGTGTGCTAACCAAGACCAGAAGGCAGGCTCATATTACACCTGTTTTAAAATCATTGCATTGGCTCCCTGTGCGCCTCAGGATTGATTTTAAGATTCTTTTAGTGGTTTTTAAATGTCTCAATGGTCTCGCACCATCTTATCTTGCAGAGCTGCTATTGCCCTATGAACCCCCGCGAACATTAAGGTCCTCTGGTACTGGACTACTAACAGTTCCAAAAGTCAGAACTCACACTTACGGTGAGGCTTCTTTCCAGTACTATGGCCCCCGTCTGTGGAATAGTCTGCCGGAGAACCTGAGGGCTGCAGAGAATGTTGTTGTTTTTAAGACCCATCTTTTTAACTGCATTTCCTGAACTGGTTTATCTCTGTTCACTCTATACATTTTCCATACTATTTAATTTAATTAATTAATTTATTCATTTTGTGTGTGTCGTTTGCTTTAATTTTGTGTTTATTGTTTTATAATTCTGTACAGCACTTTGAGCTGCTTTTAGTATGAAGGGTGCTTTATAAATAAATTTGATTGATTGATTGATTGATATCTATACATATACATATATGCATATATACTTATATACATAGACTACTTCTTATACTACTATTCCTACTTCGCAGGGCTTCAGGGTAGAGTAATAGTAGTAAATAGTAATAAATTAGCTTCCACGCTTAGACATGGTTATCTTAATGAAAATAAAACAATCTCACTTTAAGCAGGTCACATTGAAGGACTTAGATATGTTCCTGCAGGACTGACCTCTTCACCGGTGACGTGTGGTGAGGTTTGTTACAGATGAGGCCCTGACTCATCTGGAATCATATGCTCACGTATATGAACCCAAAATAGCAGCTTATATTTCAATATAGCCTTTTTTTTCTTTGTCTCTCTAATATCTTTTTGTTTCGACTGAAAATCAAGTTTAGAAAAATCCTTTAATTTTGAGATTTGGTCTTCCATTTTGTCTAAACAAATATAAATGAGTGCTACAGCCCCGCTCCTCTGTGTAACAGAAGAACGCACATCAACTGCAGCATCTGTTTCATTGTGTCTGTGGGGCAGCACTGCCCCCTATCGGTGGGGCAAGGTACTTTCTGCCTCACCAGCGTATTTTCACTGTGCATTAAATTATGAACGGTTAGAAAGAAGAAATGTTGCACACATTCTTTCAATATATTAGACAGACTGCAGAACATCAGCAGGTGCAGCCCATGTGTAATCAAACGTATATTGGCGATATAAAGAGAGACAGCAATGGGCATGCTCCAACCGCCTACTTCATGTATTGTATATGACACAGCGCCCCCAGAGGCAAGTCACAGCACTACACTGCCTCACCCCACATTGTCTGAACAGGCAATGTGTACATTTGACAATTTTGACTATTGAAGTGTTGAAATAATTCAGAAAACAGTTTTATAAAACAGTCAAGTGGTCAAATGTATTTTCTCTTATCACCGTTAGTATTTTACTGGTCATGATGGCAAGTGAGGTACAGCCTCACCTGCCTCCCCTGACTGCGCGTCCCTGCTCTTCACATCTTACCTGTTCTTTTCTTACCTGCTTCACTGAGAGAACTGACCAAGTGTTAGTTTAAACTCTGGATTTACAAACATTGTTGCTAGAAATTCATAGGACTATCAACTGTAATTTTAAATACCTGTATAGCAGTCACTATGTAAATTAAATGTGTGTTTAAGAAAGTCAAACCATATTATACTTGTAATTTAAAGAAACCAGCAGCTGATAAACATTAGTATTCTGTATAAATATAAAACTTCCATGTGATAAGAAAACCCACTGCTTTAAAGAAGATTGGGAAGCAGGCCTGGTGCACAAGTTGTTTTTTCTGCCCTGCCTGGTTGTCTGAGCTCTGCTTCTATTCTGTCAGATTAGTGCTGATATAGAGGATGTGTTGACAGAGAGAGGACATTGCACATTGAGGCTGCAGGGCTCTTCTAAGGCTGGTGGCAATGCGGCACGAAGACAGGCATGCATCTGTGTGTCTATGTTGCTATACGTGTATACAAGTGGAGGGTTGCCGGTGGAGCACAACATGTGGACGCCCACCCACTCAGCAGCCTCGCGGCAATCGTCATTTCGCATCAATCCACAGCCCCTCAATATAAATAGGACAGGCATCCTAAAGCTACTCACTACTATGAGGAGCATGATGCATCGACCCTGGACCTCTTAGTTTGAAATATGGCTCCCCCAGCATACTTTACTGGTTTCTCCTTACAAGCACTCTACTCTGTTTACAGAAGTATTTTAGCCTCTGGGTGTACCTCACTGTTGGTACGAGCTGCAACAATTAAACCGTAAAGAAAAGTGAGAGACAAGAAGCATTAGTTAAAGTTTGAAATAACTAAATAGGGATTTACATGGGGAAAGCACAACTTTTAAATTTCTTTGTCGAGGATTGAACTGCCTCCGTCTGCTTCATGTGCAATACCAGCACTTCTGCAAGCATGAAGTTGATGATCTTAAACACAATTTGATCAATGTGCAAAACAAAATTACAAAAAAACATTAACAGGAAAAAAGACGTGTAAAAACGTAAATGCAACCTGAAAACATGCAATCTCATAAACCCATAATTTGTTCACAGTGTAACCCGAAATTTACACTACATGCGTTCCGGCTCCGCTCCGCTCCGCAGGTCGCAGCTGAGCGTCTCAAAGTCCAGTTTACACTTCCTCCGCTCCGGTCCGCCTGGATGCGCCGCTCCGAGACGCATGCGCGGGAATTGCGAGATTGCGCGATAAATCAAGTGATAAATAAGTAAGTCAGAACAAAACAATTCATTCGGTGGAAGAAGGAGAACAACAGTAGAGACTGCCTCGCTGTTTGATTGTTGATCTTCTCTCGTAAATGAGCGACAGGAAGTGATTTATTACATTTCAGAATAAAATACTTTTTTATTTATTTATTTCTTGTATTGCGTTTGTAGGCGTAGTCATAAATGATAGTTTGACAGCATTTTTGTACAAATAAATCCGTATAGAGCTAGGATTAGTCCGCCCGTGGTGATTTTATTTTGTAAATACGGATGTTGTGCTCGTTCCTTTTCCTGTTGGTGCGACGTAATCTTCAAAAGTTGACTCCGGCACAGCTCCGGCGTCCGGCAGAAATACAGGTAGTCCCCGATTTACGAGCGCTCTGATCTGCGAGGTTCCAGACTTACGAGCTGCGAATTTTTGGAAAAAACGAAAAAAATACTGAGTTTTCATGTGTTTTTTCACCACAGTTAGTTAGCTAAGCATATGGACACACGTTTCCGATCATTTTTATGCACTCATAAGCAGTTTTTGGATGAAAATAGAGTGTTTGTAGTCGCGCTAGCGAAAACCGTTCCAATTTACGAGCGAAATTCCGGATTTACGAGAGAAATGGCGGCCGTTCCAAATTACGAGATTTCCGGTTTACGAGCGCCTCGTTGTAACGGATCTCGCTCGTAAATCGGGCACTACCTGTATAAATATTTCTAATTTTGACGGACTGCCGTCCGCTCGCCGCCGCCGTGCGGAGCCAAAACGCTCTCATTGATTATAATGGGTGCGTATTTGCTGCGGATGTCGGACCGGAGCGGACCGGAGCCGGAACGCATGTAGTGTAAATTGGGGGTCACATAGTAAACACAGCAAATGTTGAAAATATGTAATTGTACAAATTTATTTATTTATTTATTTATTTTGGGGGGGGGGTGTAATTTATGGCAACAACATAGCTCAAAAGGTTTGGGACAAGGCCGTGTTTTCCGCTGTGAAACATCTTTTTTTTTTCTTTTACCAACAGTCTAAACATGTAGGAAATAAAGTTCTGAAGCTACTGGAGCTTTTTGAAGGAAATGTTGTCCCATTCTTCTCTAATGTACAATTGTAGCTGTTCAACATTCCTGCTCTTCTTTGCTGGATTGTTTGCTGGATGTGTGTATGTGTTGTTCTAAAACCTGTCCAGACTGGTCCACATTGATGGAGTCTTCACAGATATGTTCATGCCAGTGGTACTAATGCACCCTCATACCATCAGAGAGGCAAGCTTTTGAACTTTGCGCTGGTAAAAGGCTATATGGTTCCTTCACTCTTTAGTACGGAGGATGTGGAATCCATGATTTCCCCCAAAATTTTGATTCATCCAACCACACAGCAGATCTCCACTTTGCCTCAGTCCATTTTAAATGAGCTTTGGCCCAGAGAAGAAGACGGTGTGTTCACGAATGGCTTCTTGGCTGCATGACAGCTCTTTAACCACAGTGACTTGTGTTGCAAACAATGATTTGTGGACGTGTTCCCTGGCCCATAATGTGATGTCCAGAACAGAATCAGCCCTGGTTCTACTGCAGTGTCGCCTGAAGGCCGAAGGCCACGAGCATCCAATGCTGACTTTCAGCCTGCTCCTTTGTCAGAGTCAGAGATTCTTTATTGTAATTTGCACCACATGTGGTACATTTGATGAAACAAGAATACAGTATTTTCTGGTGTAAAGGTTGCACTGGTGTATAGGTCGCACCTACGTTTAGCTCTGCTGCAAATGTCTGCCACAGGAGCGCACAGCAAGGCTTTTAAGAAGATTAACACTTAAAAACAATTATTTGTTTGATAAAAATTATAGCAAATATGTGTCTGAGCTGAACTTTTCCTTAATAAATGAACGTAATTGTGAAATGAGCTGGATTTAAAAATTTGTTTCACCGAAAGTGATAACAAGCCATATACTGTATAGGTCGCACCTGAATATAGGTCGCAGGCCTTGAAAAAAACCATAAAAAGGTGCGACCTATACACCGGAAAATACGGTATGTACACATGGTCCCAGTTACATCCAACATTAAAATGTAAGAGAAGAACAGTAATAACATCTAAGATATGAACTAAGTAAAACATCAACTAAGAATACACTAAGCGGGCGGCCGTGGCATAGTGGTAATGGCAGTCGTCCCCCGATCGGAAGGTTGGCGGTTCAAATCCTGGTTCCCCACACCATGTGTCGTTGTGTCCTTGGGCAAGACACTTAACCCCGAGTTGCTCCCGGTAGGACTGGAAAGCACCTTGCATGGTAGTCTGCCGCTACCGGTGTATGAATGTGTGTAGCATTCAATGTGTGTAGCACTTTGAGATTTTCACTAATGAAAAGTGCGTTATAAATTGAATTCATTATTATTATTATTAAGCACTAATATCATAGAAAAACATTACTCCAAACAGCAGCACGAACATGAGTCTGTACACAGAAGTTACTGCAGTTTCTTGAAATGTTGTATTGTGTGTATGAACTGTAGATGACTCTTCAACATCAGTCCTATTCTATGTTAAAAAGCAAAATTTTGAAATTGTGCCACTATTTTTAGACAGTTTTTCCCAAATTGTTGAATATTTACTTCTGAAATTCAGCATGTTTAAAATATATATATATATATATATATATATATAGTATACTCTTTCTGACCTGTTGCCAATTAAATCAATTAGATGCACAACGCTCTTCCAGATGTTTTGTATTTGTACCAAAAAAAATAACGATGAAAATGAAATTGTTAATGGATTTAATCAGTACTTTGTGAATGTTGGAACTAGTCTTGCAGCTACCATTCCAAAAGTGAATAGAAATGTGAACTACTTAATTGACAGCTGTTTAGACAGTATGTTCTTGAATGGAACTAATAAAGAAGAAATAATGAAAATCGTCAACAACTTCACAGATAAAAAAATCAAAAGATTGGCTGGATATGGATATGACGTTTGTTAAAAACATAATGAGTCATGTAATTGAACCGTTCATATATATATGCAATCTATCTTTTACAACGGGAGTATTTCCAGAAAGCATGAAAGAGGCTAAAGTCGTTCCTTTTTTCAAAAGTGGTGACAAATGTGGGTTCAATAATTATAGACCGATATCCCTGGTACCACAGTTTTCAAAAATTTTGGAGAAACTATTCAACAACAGATTGGACCAATTGATTGAAAAACAAAATATTCTAACTAATAATCAATATGGTTTTAGAGCAAAATATTCTACATCTATGGCGCTTATGGACTTTATGAAACAAGTAACTACTGCTGTTGACCATAAACAATATTGTGTTAGTGTGTTTGTTGATCTAAAAAAGGCTTTTGATACTGTTAATCACAGTATTCTCCTTGACAATTTACATCAGTAAGGCATCAGAGGATTAGCGTTACAATGGGTGTGTAAAATCAAAAAGGCGTTCAATACAAGATCAACTGGACTTTATTTGTTGCAAAAGACGTTTTGATCCCTATCCAGGAGGCTTTTCCAATTCACTGAAACCAAAAAGTGAGCGTGTGGAGTTATAACAGTCTAAAGGAATCACGCACCATCATATGTAAATTGCAAGCTGAGGTAACACATACATGTAAATTGACAGATCACACCTTAACAGTAGGGGGTTCCCTTGAAGTCTCTGGCAGAAAACACACAACTGTATGTAGATTGACAAAAAACACCTCACAAACCAACAACAGAGGTTTCTCAAACAACTTTGTTAGTCTAAAATTCACAGACCAGACACCTCTGCTCCCATCCGGTGTAAAACGTCTGGGAATCAACCCCAAAACTGAGTTATAAGTCTTGGAAAGTTGAAATCTCAGACCACCTCCTCTTTTAAGAGAAGGTTTTTCTCTCTTAACATAAACAGCTTCCTTCACACCTCTCTCAAACCATCTGTGCTGTGTGTCCAAAATTTGCACATTTTCATCCTCAAATGAGTGACACTTGTCCGTGAGGTGGAGGTGAACAGCTGAGTTTTGTCCAGAGGAGGTTGCTCTCCTGTGTTGGGACATTCATCTGTGAAGAGGCTGCTTAGTTTCTCCAATGTAACGGTCTGAGCAGTCTTCGCTGCACTGGACTGCGTACACCACACCACTCTGTGTGTGTGAGGGGGTTTGGTCCTTAGGGTGGACCAGCCTCTGTCTGAGAGTCCTGCTGGGTTTGAAATGTACTGGGATGTTTAAGAGCGGCTTGAAGACCTTTCTTTTCAACCGAGCATACTCTACCTCATCATGATTCTACTTCTGATCTTAGTTGATACTGTTATTGATTTTACTTGTTTTATTATTTGTTTTATCCATCCATCCATCCATCCATCTTCTTCCGCTTATCCGGGGTCGGGTCGCGGGGGTAGCAGCCTAAGTAGGGAGGCCCAGACTTCCCTCTCCCCAGCCACTTGGAGCAGCTCCTCTGGGGGAATCCCAAGGCGTTCCCAGGCCAGCCGAGAAACATAGTCCCTCCAGCGTGTCCTGGGTCTTCCTCTGGGTCTCCTCCCGGTGGGACATGCCCGGAACACCTCACCAGGGAGGCGTCCAGGAGGCATCCTAACCAGATGCCCGAGCCACCTCAACTGGCTCCTCTCGATGTGGAGAAGCAGCGGCTCTACTCCGAGTCCCTCCCGGATGACTGAGCTTCTCACCCTATCTCTAAGGGAGAGTCCAGCCACCCTGCGGAGAAAACTCATTTCAGCCGCTTGTATCCGAGATCTTGTTCTTTCGGTCATAACCCAAAGCTCATGACCATAGATGAGGGTGGGAACGTAGATCGATCGGTAAATTGAGAGCTTTGCCTTTTGACTCAGCTCTCTCTTCACCACGACAGACCGGTACAGCGCCCGCTTCACTGCGGACGCTGCACCTATCCGCCTATCGATCTCACGCTCCAGTTTTCCCTCATTCGTGAACAAGATCCCGAGATACTTAAACTCCTCCACTTGGGGCAGGACCTCCTCCCCGACCCGGAGAGGGCATGCTACCCTTTTCCGGCTCAAGACCATTATTTGTTTTATTGACATTTAATTCTGTTGCACTTTGTAGCACTTTGAGATTTTCATTAATGAAAAGTGCGTTATAAATTGAATTCATTATTATTATTATTGTGTTTGTTGAAAATCCTTCTGAAATTCTCAGAGACTCCAGCAACATAAGGAATGACAATGTTTTTTCGTCTGTTAGTCTTTTTCTGTTGATTATTGTGTTTAGCAGATTTCCTTGCTGACTTGACAAAAGCCCAGTTGGGATATCCACATGTTTGCAGAGATTTGTTGATGTGTTTCTGTTCCTTTTCCTTCCCTTCTGTCCTTGTGGGGATGTGTTCTGCCCGATGCTGTAAAGTTCTGATGACAGAAAGTTTGTGCTCCAGTGGATGGTGAGAGTCAAACAGAAGATACTGGTCTGTGTGGGTTGGTTTTCTGTAAACTTCAATGTTGAGACTGTCCTCTCCCTCCATATGCACCAAACAGTCCAAAAAAGGCAGCTTATAGTCGTTAGCATCCTCTCTGGTGAACTTGATGTTGTTAATGTGTCTGGTGAACACTTCCACCTCCCTGGCTCCCTGGCTCAGCCCTGGCTCACCCGCTGCTGCGCTTGGACCTGGAGTGTCCTCAGTGATGGAGACAGTTAGGACAGGAGGTGCAGTGGAAGGTCTGTCCTAAAACCTCGTCCATGATGACAAACCAGGACCAAGTCACAGCAGCAGCTTCCCATTAACTCCTTGACCCGTCTGGATATTTACAGTCCTGAACAGAGGAAACATCACAGTTGGCAAAAAGAGCAACAAACATTTAAAAAAAAACTTTACATGTATTAACAGCTGCACGTACAAATTATATTCTTCATTACACATGCACATACTTTGTTTTTGTTTTTTTAGATTATCCTATATCTTTTTTGCCTGCAGAGGATTTACCTTGTCATGCAGGCCCCATCTTCTCCAAAATTATCCTAATAACAGCAAGGGGAAACCTGGAAAATAATGTCTTAGAAAAACTGTAGTTTCCACCGCACAACACAAGAAGAGCTGTACAGTACTTCATTAAAATCACAGGTTCTGTACAGTATGAAGGTTAATGAAACTGTACTCAGTCAGAAGCATAAGATGAATAAATTGATTCATTCTTGTACCTCCATAACAGCTGCAGATTGTTTTGCACTCGTGAAAAGGTGGCTGTTTTCAATCTGAAGCTTAATAAAAGCTTAATTATTAACTCACAGGTCTAATTAAGAGATGGTCACTTTCCTCAGCAGGGATAAACACCTACTTTGCGTTTTGTAGCCTGATCTTCTCATTTGTACAGGTTAAATACGTGAAAACATAAGCGGCCATAATCGTGCATAAATGTTTTCTGAATGAACAAGTGTGGACGGTTTAATAATAAAAGCTTAATAAAAGCTTCGGTCTACTCCTTGCTCCCTTAAAAAATAAAAAATAAAAAGTAAAATTAGCTTAGCGGCGAAAATATTACGGGACCCATTGTACGAGCTGATCTCCGACAAAAAATAATACAAAAAAATGTCTACGCAAATGACAAAAGCCTATCATCTGCTTAAAATCATAACCGCTTTAGGCTTTTAATTTTTTATCCCACATTTTAACATGACTTACATTTAAAAGTGTACTCCGTCGCTTCATCCGCATCACGATCCAAAATTTTCCCTCAATACGCATTCGCAGTGTAAACGCAATGCATTTTGGGAAAGCCTCGGTCTTGAAGGATACCAAGTACACCAGTACACCTCGCTGCAGCGGGACTGAGGGACGCTTTTTTGTCACGGACCACATCCAGCGCTGACAGGATATGGTCTGTTAGCAGCCCGTAAATAAGTTTTTTCATTTTTACTGATAGATAATTAGTTATTAGCTGTACTGCATTTTAAATAAAAATAGCGCAAATCCGCATATGAATTATAAAAGTTAGTCAATCCGCTGTAAAGCTAACAAATTGTTTAGGTACGCTATAAGCGGATTAGTGCATTAGCGCTACCAAGCGGTCTAGCGCCCACCTTTGGCCATTTTTAACTTCCGTTTTGAACGACTGGTTTATGATAATGAGCTCTCATGGCCACGCCCTTCAAAGATCTGTTTACATTAACTCCCCCTTTGTAACAGCCAGTATCTCTAATCTGTTGTTGTTTTAAAATTAGCTCTTTTTTTATTACTCATTTGACTTACTGTTAGTGCTAGCTTAAGATAACTTACCGAAAGCCATCTGCGCGCGCCGCCATTATCTGCTCCCTTTAGCCCGAATCAGAAATAGCTCGTTCCTCCTCCGCCCTTTTAGGTCCGCTCGTTGCATGCAGCGCTTTTGGGAGCGATCTCTGCTTCAGTCCAGACATACACAAAGTTTACTTAGTGTTTCCAGTTAATTTATTCGTATGAGGCAACCTCTGACCGGACCCCACGCTCCTCAAAAGCTATCAGCTCCCAGCCAGCTCCCGCCCGCAGATGGTCTCTTTGCCGACGGTCTGCTCGTTTTCCGTTTGCCGGCTGCTCGTTGGGAGCGATCGCTAATAAGCTAAAAATTGAACAAAAACGTAAAAATAACAATTATACTTTATTTATAAAGCTATTTAAAACAACCACAGCTGCAACAAAGTGCTGTACACATGAAATTAAGAACATTTAAACAAAAGATGAGATGAAATCAGGAAAAACAACCGTCACGTCTTTTATACTGAAGTGGGTTGATCCGCACCAGGGGTTGCTAGGTGAGGGGCTGGACTCAGGTTTGAGGTGGGTTGTCCTGGCGCTTGTGATGTCACAAGCGCCAGGATTTGAAAACGAAACGTATCTTATCACAGTAAAATAAATATACTTAGTAGAGTAAATATACCACTGTGTGCATTTTTTTGGCCCTAGGACTGTTTTTTTATGAAGTACATAACCAAAGTTGAGTAAAAAAAACATTAAAAAGTGAATTTTGCATCTGTGGTCCCCTTTAAGGAAGCCTAATCAATCCTTGTATTTAAGAAACTGGTAAAAAAAAAATGAATTGCAAAAAATATATAAATGAATCTATTTTTTTTGTAAGAATTTATTGAATTTTCCAAATAAACAATTTTACATTAACAAAACAAATCAAATTCTCACGCCACCCCCACCTATACCAGCTCGGCAAATCAGTAAACACTTCCACAGTCAGGACATTAAGATGAATACATCATAAATTGATCTAGACAAAAGAGCAAAAGAGTAAAAAAATAAAATAATGATAATTACAAAACTTGCAAAACAAAGGCAGGCCCGCCAGTAACAGTCTTTCATTGCAGGAATTTTAGTACTGGGTCCCATATTTTCTCAAACACACTGATGTTATCTGCATTGCAGTATCTCAGTCTTTCCAGATGTAAAGTATTTGCCAGTTCCCCCAACCACATATCAAATGTAGGCACACAGTCTTTTTTCCAAAATCTCAAAATCAACCTTTTTGCAATCACCGTACCAAACAGAACAGCCATTTTCTCATTTTTAGTGGCTGGTTGCAAAGCACTGGAGGCCCCAATGATGGCAACAAGTGGTTCTGGGTCCCATTGTTTCCCAAAAGCTGTCGAAAAAAAATGAAAAATTTTTGTCCAAAATGAGTGAAGCTGTACACATGACCAGAAGGAGTGTGTCAAGTTACCAGTAGCAGCCTGACAGCGATTACAAATTGGAGACACGCTTGTAAAAAAGGTGCTTAGTTTCTCTCTCGAATAATGAAGTCTATGTATTGTTTTGAACTGTATGAGGTTATGTCTGGCATTGACTGAACAGTTGGATATACTTCTCAAACACTCCTCCCATACTTCGTCAGATAGCTGCTGTCCTAGCTCTTCCTCCCATGCTTTTTTTATCCTGGTTGTGTCCAGGGATTTGTTATTAAAAATCTTGTAAAAATATGACACTGCCCCTTGGTTGGTAGGTTCAAATTTAATTATTTCCTCCAGAATTTCATGTTTCTTTAAATTCCCAAAATCTGCTACATTTTTCCTAACATAATCCCGAACCTGCAAATAGCGGATTAAACTTGAAGGGGGAAGATTATATTCAGAGTGTAACTGTGCAAAAGATGCAAAAGTTCCACTAATATGTCACCTATCACATCAACGCCTCTCATTTTCCATATCCGGAAGTCGGCGTCGCTTAAACAAGGTGCAAAGGAGTGATTTTCACAGTGTCAAAATAAACCACTGGAGCTTTTATAAATTCTGTTTCCATATTCTGATAGTATTGCCAATGACAAAATTATCAGTATAGAGTGTTTTGTTGACTTTAACAGGACTATTGAGGAGGGCTGTCAGAGATGACTTACAACAATGCAGACGTTCTAAAGATAACCAGGCTGGACAGGACCTATCAGGTGAGAGTGGGCCCTTCCTCCACCAGGCTAGGATGGATAAATGGCAAGCCCAGTAATATTGCTTGAAATCTGGTAGGGAGAATCTACCCTCCGTTCCTGGTATTTTGGAGATTCTGACCTTTTTATATCTCCAAATAAATGGTATAATAATAGAGTCTAATTGTTTGAAGTAGGATGTTCCTATAAAACTTTGGACCGACTGAAATAAATGAAGAAATCGCGGTAACACCACCATTTTAATGGCGTTGATCCTGCCCGCCATGGATAGCGGGAGAGTTTTCCAGAAATCAATATTCCGCTTAAGTTGTAGAATTTTACTCTGCCAGTTCAGTCGTAAGAGTTGCTCTGGTTTTTTTGTTACCAACACACCCAAATATGTAAAGGAGTCATATGCTATTTTAAATGGTGTCGACCTCAAATGTACTGGATCAGCTGCTGTAGAGAGCGGCATTAATTCACTTTTGTCCCAGTTAATAGAAAAACCCGAGAAGCGGCCAAAATTGTTGACCACTGTCAAAAGAGAAGATAACGATTTCCGTGGGTTGGAGACATATAAAAGTATATCGTCAGCATACAGCGAAATATGGTGTTTACTATTGAACATCTCGATAGGGGATATTAAGGGGTTTTGCCTTATGCTGGCAGCCAGAGGTTCAATAGTTACAGCAAAAAGAAACGGAGAGAGAGGGCAACCTTGGCGTGTACCACGATGGATAGCAAATGGACAAGAAATATTCTGATTAGTAATGACGGACGCAGTTGGGTGTGAATAAATTATTTCGATCCATTTCGTAAACAAAGGTCCAAAACCAAATTTTTTGAGCACATACATCATATAAGGCCATTCTACTTGGTCAAATGCACGTTGTGCATCTAGGGAAATAACAACGGACTCATCTGGATGGTTTGAATATAATATATTAAAAAGACGACGCAGATTAAAAAACATATGCCTACCTGGCATAAAGCCAGTCTGATCCGGGTGGATAATTAAACCTATGTGTTTTTTTAGTCTATTAGCTAAAATTTTCCCTAGGATTTTCGTTTCTAGAGGTAACAATGAGATTGGACGATAGGATGAAACAATCTCTGGATCCCGACCAGGTTTAGGTATAAGCGAGATGTTGGCTTTATATAAGGTGGGAGGCAGACTAGACACTTGCTTGGAGTGGTTTAGCATACGTAGAAGTAGAGGCGATAAGTTGGAACTGAAAGCTTTGAAGAATTCGACACTAAAGCCGTCAGGACCAGGCGCTTTGTTGTTGGGAAGGGTCAAGATTATAGATTCAATTTCCTGTAAGGTTATACTGTCTTCCAGCGCTTCAGTCGAATCTGGTGGTAGTTTTGGTAAATTCAGATTTTCAAAAAATCTTTCCATATTTTCTACGTTTAATTTTCCCTGCGTCTGATAAACATTAGCATAAAAGTCTGCAAAACTGTCGTTGATTTTATCCGGATCTGTGAGTAAGGTCCCATCTTCAAGCTTAATACGATGTATAGATCTAGAGGCCTGTGATTGTTTGAGCTGACGGGCTAATAGTTTATGTGGTTTAATCGCCTAACTCGAAGTATCTTTGCTTGACTTGAACTAATAATTTAGAAACGTTTTTGGACATAATAGAGTTGTATTCATAAATTAATCTATTTTAATGTGTGATATATGTGAATTGAAAATTGACTGAGTTATTATCTTATTTTGTTATTATAGAAAATATTGTTTGAACTGTTATTAGATAAATGAGGAGCAGATTTAATAAGATGTATTCTTCATCTGCTACCTTTCATTTTATTTTTTCTATTATAAATATGTTAATTGTTGTATTTCATATTATAAAATGAATAAATGAATAAAACAAAACAAAACAAACACACTTTTAAACACTGTTGTTCCCTATCCCAACATTTTTTTTTGATTTATTGCTGCCAGGATTCCAAACTTAACTTTGTTTTTCAAACAAATAGTACAAATTATTAGTTTCAACAACTGGTATCATGTTCCATAACATAGAAATTACATATATTTTAATTTATTAGTGCATGGGACTAATTGTGTACTAATTTAGAGACTATACCTCCACCCTGTTTCCTTTTGACATCACTGAAGCTTCATGCATCATTACAACAGGCCAATTGCTTCTACTAAAGAATGCAAACTGTGAACATCTGATGTGTGTATGCATGTCAGAGGTATAACTAGAATATGAAGGGTAACTGTTGCCCCCCACCCCCACACTGCACAATACCTCCTCTAAACGCAGAATCAAACCATTCACATGGAAACATCGTTTCATTTAGTCAAACAGCTGGAAGGTGTTGCCTGTTGTCCCAGTGTCAAATGAAAGAGAAGGAACAAACATCTGGCAGGGCATTTTTCTAGCTCCATAGTTCGTCTTGTAATTACATTTTAACAAACTGACTCTAATGTACATGCAAAAGCAACTTCAATGTATCTCTTTCCCAACAAGGTCCAAACTACTGCCATGCATCTAAAGGTAGCCCATCTGACAGAAGAGGAGCCAACAAATCTTTTACTTCCACCCAGTGGCCAAAACTTGAACGTCACTCTGATTTATGCATCATCACTGACTTCACTGGAAAGGGCCATAATAAAAGCAATAATCCACAATTAATATACGAGTACAAAAAATAATCCTAACTTTAAACGGTTCATTGAAAATGTAAACATTCCCTTTAATTCATTATGCTATCATTCATGAACACAATCAAACTAATTAAACTTTTTTTAAAGACCTATCGTTTATATGAAAAGAAATTAAATGGGTTCTTTATTTGTGTGTATTGAGATCATGATTGCATTGCTTCAAGAGCAGTTGGGCTGCTGCCCACTGGCCTTTAGGAGAATGGCTCATTAATCAGTCATCAGTAAATAGAGTGGCGCTAACACACCTCACGCTCAAAGCATGAGCAAATACTTCAGTGAACCTTTGAGGCAATCAAACGTTCATTTTTAATCAGAAACTTTTGTATTTGTGGCAGTATCCCCAGCCACTTGTGTGAGTGCCAGTGCTGGGCACGCAGCGCTGCCTAAATATCTGGCAGTTAAAAGTTGATTTAATGAACAAGACGAGCAGCGGGACAAAATCATCCCATTTAATTTCCATAAATGTTTTGAATTTTCACAAAATGAATTGCTCATACGTTTGAGCATAAACAAGAGGCTGCACTGTATCTTATATTTTCAACAGAAAATGTATGTTCTATGTTTTCCCTCACTACATATTCTTATGTCTTGAGACTTATGTCAGTAAATCATAATGAGAGGGGAAAGAAGAGTGCTCAAGCCACTTGTGATTAAGTTCACCACTGCACAAACTGAATGCAGCAGGCTGTTCTTAGACATGCTATAACACAGTGGTCCCCAAACTACGGCCCGCGGGCCGGATGCGGCCCGCCTCCACATTTGATCTGGCCCCCAGAACAATACCATAGAGCATTTAGATTTTTTTTTCATGTGTGTATTTGTATTTGATAATAAAGTTGGACTTTTGCAATAAAATGTTCCTGAACTATTTTGAACTATTGTTCCACATTTGATTTATTGTGTTCCACCCTTCTGTGGTCTGTGCCCCTATCTGGCAACCCCCAGAAAAAATCCTAAACCCGCCCCTGTCAAAGACAGAACGGAATAATGGCAAAAAGATTAGGTAAGAGAAATTTTGATTCAGAATGCAGGGCATTTAAGCTGCAGAGGACAAAGGATTATTTTTTTGTTCAATGCAAAGAAAAGGCTGTCTGTGTCATCTGTCAAGAAGCGGTGGCGGTATTCAAAGAATACAATCTGCGGCGACACTATGAATCCCGTCACAAAGACAAGTATGATAGCTTGCAAATGATAGTTCATATGATAGCTTGTAGAACCACTAGACTGAGGAACAGCTTCTACCCTGAGGCTGTTAGACTCATGAATAAATAATCAACACGAATAATCACTGCAAAATATCACATCATGCTGATCTGTTTTCTTGTTGCTGTGTTCATCTGTGACCATCTGCTCATACAGACTCATGTTCGTGCTGCTGTTTATAATGATGTTTTTCCACTACATTAGGGCTTAGTGTATTACTAGTTGATGTTTTTCTTAGTTAATTCTAGATGTTATTACTGTTTTTCTCTTGCATTTGTTGTTGGATGTAACTGGGACCCTGTGTACATAATCTCGTTTTCATCACATGTACCACATGCGGTGCAAATGACAATAAAGACTCTCTGACTCTGACTTGCAAGGCCAAATGCGAGCAGACAAACTCTCAAAGCTAAAAAGTGGACTGTTAGCTCAGCAGAATACATTTGCACTTTTGTTAGAGAGGGTTATTTGGTTATTATTTATTTTATTAATAGTGTTATTTATTTTATTAATAGTGTTATTATTTATCTCCTGACTTTTGTGCTGTGAAGAACCCAGAGAGGGTTATTTGATTGTGCTTTTTTTACTTAGGCACTCCTGCAATCATCACACTTTTTCCTGTTACAAACTGACTCCAGCCCCCCACCAGAGAAGGGAAAAGTTATGTGGCCCTCACAGGAAAAAGTTTGGGGACCCCTGCTATAACAGTTTAATCGACTGCCATTCAGTTTAGTTGTACATCATCTGCACACTGCAGAAGTGATTTGAAGGTTATGACTAAGCCTTAATCTGATGACTCTTATATGAACAATAGAAACTTTATTCTATCCAGGATGCCTTCAGAAAGTTTTCAAGGTGTCCAGATGGGAAGATATGGCAAATGGTAAATGGAGCTTATTTATATAGCGCTTTCCAGTCCCCTGTGAGGAGCCCCAAAGCGCTTTACAATACCAACCATCCACCCATTCATACACACATTCATACACCGGTAGCGGCAGACTGCCATGCAAGGCGCCATCCAGTCCTCACCGGGAGCAACTCGGGGTTAAGTCTGGCAGATGTTTAAGATGTACGTATTACACTGTTAGAGGCCTATTTCTAATGCTGAGGATGGCACGGTGGTTCAGTTGGTTGTGTTGTTGCCTCTCAGCAAGTAGGTCGCCAAACAAATCCTGGCCGATGACCTTTCTGTATGTTCTCTCTGTACATACCAGTAAGTGGATTTTCTCTGGTTTCCTCCCACAGACCAAAAACATACATGTTAGGCTGATTGGTGACTCTAGTTGACCCAAAGTGTGAGGGAGAGTGAATGGTTGTCTCTGTGGTCCTGTGATGGACTGGAGACTTATGTCCAGGGTGTCCCCCACCTTGTGACTGCTGGATATGGGTGCCAGTGACCTCTGCGACCCAGAAAGGAAGAAGCGAGTAAAGATAATGGATGGAGTTAATACTGAACATAATGAAGCTTGCCCATCTGTCCTAAATTATGACAAATACACACAGTAAAAAATAAATAAATAAAATAAAAAATCTGTACTGTGTATAGCTTTCCCAGTATCCTCACACGAGGACTATTCCGTTTAAGTTATTCATTTTAATTATGGGGGGGGGGGGTTGCCTCTTTGACCCCATCCATCCAAATTCTAGTAAATGCTCACAGACAGCACAGCTCATGTACTATGTATGAAATTACCAGTATCTAAATACAGTCCTAATAGTAGGTAACCTACAAGATAAATTGTAAAAGTAAAGGAAGCTGAGCTGGCCAAGCCAAAAAAAAAAAAAAATCCGAGCATTTTTTTTTATTTTTTATATACAGGCATTGACACAGGCAGCTCTGTGTCAGACGAAAGACCCCAAAGCGCCAATATGGCGGCGCCGGAGAGCGTTGCCGGGGAGTTTAAAAGCTGGTTAAATGCTCGACTGGACTCGTTAGAAATGGACCGTGAGGTGTACGGGACTTACATTTTAGGGATTTTACAAGAAGAGGACAGCGACGAGGAGAAGAAAGACGCTCTTCTGGGAATATTGTCCGCTTTCCTGGTGAATAGCTCGAGCGGCGTGTGCACATCTGCTGCTGTCTGTCTGCTGACGTCAGCTGCTGGCTTTAATATCAGTTAGACCAGCATTTTATCGTGAACTTAACTCCGTAAAACTCGTAAAAGAACCATTCTGTCTCCCCACGCCCAAATACATTCAGAAATGTGTTTGTATTACATCACCCGTCGTTTTAGGACCACAACTAGTTGGTGTTAATGTTTGCTAGAAACATCTGCGATAAAACCAGCTTTTAGAAGTCTAGGCTTGTAATTTGTTTATTGTCACACTATTTTGCAGTTTTGGTGCAAACTATTAAGTTTAAAATATAGAAACTCCACACTATTGCCCTGATTTATGTTAATAAACAAGACAACACTGTTTCACTGCTGCTGATTTACCCAGTATTTTTCATCGATGTGTGCAGGAGGAGGACGCCATGGAGGATGTGTGCATGCAGATCATCAACCAGTGGTCAGAGTATTGCAGACAATCAGCAGGAAGACGATATACTGATGATGGTAATTGTGCTTTTCTTCAAACACTTTTGTCACAATTCAGCACATCTTCAGGTGTTCTTCTGTTGGAATCCTGGCAAAAACCAATGCAGATTATGTTCCTGTCTTTGATTTTATACATCTACCTTATAATGTTTTGCTAGTTTTGATACTTTAACTACTGGTATGCATTTCTCTCTTTTGTTTTTCTATTGTTTATTGTTTAAGGAAATTCTACCATTGCTGTTCATCGTTCTTTAGTTTTAGCAGGTCGCTTTTGTAAATGAGCCCACAAGGCTCAATAAGATTTACCTGACTACATAAAGGTTGAATGAATGAATGTAAGTTATCACATTCCAGATTATTCAAACTTGATTTATTTACAATGTGACTTGTTATTTTCCCCTCATTAGCTGAGGTCCAGGCCATTGCCACCATGATAGAAAAGCAAGCTCAGATTGTAGTAAAACAGAAGGAGGTATCGGAGGAGTCGAAGAAGAGGAAGGAGGCTCTACTTGCTCAATATGCAAACGTAACAGATGAAGAGGAATATCCTTAATCACTTTCAGAAATGTGTTTAAAATAAAATAACAATAGGTGTTGGGTTTTAACAGTCTAATAACAAGAATGCCAGTGCAGTTGCTCTTTCCTTAACTAAAGCACTGAAGCTGAAGCAGGCGAGCCAACCACTGGAAATGACTTTATACCAAGTGATAAATGTATCCTTTCTGGGGTGTTTGTCGTCATCAACATGTAATCTAATAATGTGTGAACGTTTCATGTTACAAATGCATGATCAGCACTGTGCAATTCCTTTACTAAGAGTGCTAGCCTTGTTCACGAACACCAACGTGGAAGAAGTACTCAGCAGACAGAAGCAGAAGCGGGAACAGGCTCGTGAAGACGCTCAGAAGAAGAAGGAAACGGACAAGATGCAGCGAGAGAAGGACAAACTAGCCAAACAAGACCGGAAGGAGAAGGAGAAGAAGCGTACACAGAAAGGTGAACGCAAAAGATAAAACCAAAACTTTTTTTTTTTTTTTGGTTCCGTTCTTTTTACAAAGGAAAAATACTAAACCTTTCCCTTTTTTTCCATCTTAACCTCATTGTGTAAAAACTGTTAATACTCCTCGATTACCTTTTGAGCCCCATGTGAAAAACAACTTCATGTTCAGGACAACATTTGCTTATTTTCCCTCTGATGAAGATTTAAAAACTATACGACGGGTCAGAACGTTGTATTCCATTTCCATGTTTTCCCAGTGTGACGCATGCTTTGACAAAATTTAGAATTTCATAAATTGTAACGAAAAATAATCATGAGGGAAACTTGAACAGAACTTTTAAAACAACTCGGATCCATATTTGCTGTTTATGCTCTTTATGCTACGGTTTAACAAATCTGATTTTTTTTCAAACCCACTAAAGGCAAGTTATTTTTATTTTTTTGCTGCTTTTTAATTTTTCTCAAATGAAGATTTGCTAAATATAAACAAATATACAATGCATCATCACATGAATGTTTGAGAGGTATCCTTTTCAAAACTATTACCGGTATTAAAAACATTCAGACATCCTGTGTGTTTTTTTGGATTTATTCTTTTTTTTTTAACAGAACGAGTAACAAAAATAACCAAGAATATTAAAATTACAGGAACAGAACCATCTGGGTTTTACTTTCCAAGACCTTGGTACCAGTTCATGGTACTGACACAAGGCTTGTAACAGATGCATGCAAACATGGACCGCACAGAAACTGACACATTTCACTGATACATTTTATATTTACTGTAAAAGTTTAACTCAAATCTTTAGTTTTGCCTAAATTCAGAGAAGTAAAACAAATTATTACAAAGTGAACAGCAACAGACTTATAGTTCACAAACTAGAACATTTCAACTTTTAAAAGGTTTCATTTTTACAATTTAAATTAAGACTTAAAATAATACACTATTAGGAAAATGTAACTACCAGTATGTCAATGATAACACTGTTTCTTATAGAAGTTTGATTAATGCATTTAAATATATTGTTACGTTTTTTTTTTTTTTTTCGTTTTTAATTGGAGTATTGTAAGGACATTTTAAACTGGACTACCAACTTAAAACTGATTTCAAAATCTGAAGGTTACAGAAAAGTAAGTAAAATTGATTGGAATGTGACAGAAGACAAAATTATTCAGCGTGTTAATTTTAAACTGTTTTCCCTTGTGATTCAATTATTGCTGGGGAATACATAGAACTGAAGTTCTAAAATACTCCAATAAATAAGTAAAACGAAGAATTCACTGAAATCTTCCACATAAATAGTGTCCTTAAATACAGAATATGGTTGTTGATTTGGAGTTGACACTTATAAGTGAAATTAAGTTACAATGTCGCAGAGTGAACTATATTTCATGCAATTTCTACACACACACAAAAAAATTGTTGGGGTCAAAATATTCAGTCCTCTGAGCTTCAAACAGCTTGTTTTATGTAGTGATCACTGTTTTGCTGATAAAATGTTGCATTCATTTGAAGGTGATACTTTTGGAACATTTGTTTTCTTCCTCATCAACTTTGTTTAAGTTACACTGATAAGCAGCTGGTTTACATCCAAAAGGAGTAACCCTGAAGCAGAAAGGAAAACCTCTCGGTGCAGGCTGACTCCTCGTCAGCGTGGTGGTCCTTCATCATCACAGGTTTCGGCAGGGTCGTCTGCAGGGCGCACCACAGAGCTGTGCGAAGCCTTCTGGTGGCAGCAGACAGGTCTTTCAGCACCACGGCCATCAACACATTATCTTAATTTAAAAAAAAAGAAGTTAGGACCAGGAGCGTCTCAGAATGAAGGACCTGCAGTCCGTTTGGCACTCGTTACCTCTCTCTTCAGTGACATTAAATCTCTGCTGCTGAGTTTTGGTCAGGCTTGCACTGCTCACGTTGTATCTTGCTTGAGTGACACAAACAGCCATGTGGTGATTTTTCAGGGCTGAGTGGATATTCACATGCAGGGAGATGCTGCAGAGACTCTCCGTTCTATTGAGAAGGCTCGAGACCTAAAACAAAAAAAAAAACATTTGTATTCTTTCACACTTTGCAACTGAGCTTTCTATAATGTGGACAAAATAAATAATTTTCTGAAACACACGAGAAACTGTTGTTAAAAAAAAAAAGTTTTGACTGAACCATATTTGCATTTCCCAACAAAAACAGCAATTGGTCACAGTAATCTACACGTCAAATAGTAGAGCAATGGTCAAATTTTCACCGCTTGCAAAAGTTCTAGAAATGCAGCAATCTGAACTATTGTCTCTTTATTTTGGACATGTCTAAATCAACAATTACACAAAAGAAAAGTCTTCACGAGGGTGTCTTTGGTGAGTTTTTCTATAGACAAATCTTAAAATAAAAATATTTGCATCACCCAAGAAGAATACTGTACAGTACTACAATGCCCAAAATACACCTATAGGTGGCAGCACTGATACAGTTAAATTGGGGATTTCACCTTTGCTTGTTCACTCATCAGATTAACAATGAGTTGGTCCAGTCTTGTTGGGTTTGGTGGAGTTCTGGGTACCGGTAGGTTAGTGTTGGTCATCACTGTGGTTCGTTTACCAGGAAATGTCTTTTTAAGAGTGATCTCTGCCTAAAGTAGAAAACAAGAGAAAACTGAAAGCAGACAAAAATATAATTCTAACTATTACAAAAAGGAATTATCGATGAAACTAACAATCTACTGACAAATATATAATATATATAATTATTTGCATTTTATTTAGATTTTATTTAAAATAAATGTTTCCTTTACCAAATCAAAATTATACACTTGTTTTTCACTTTTGACTGGTAGAGGCCATAATGACAATTGGTTAATGGCTTTCTAATACATATATCCATTTTGTATATCTGTGTGTGTGTGTGTGTGGGGGTAAAAAATGTTTATAAACAATAGCCACAACACATTATGAATTGGTTAAAACGAGATTCAAATCCAGTTTTTTAACAAAGACAACTGACCAGCTCATCTGTTTAATAATCTAAATTTGGTAAACTGAATATTTTTTATCTCATCGTATTAAAAACTGCAACAAACCAACAATAAAAGAACTACATATAAAACTTGTGCAACCTAAACTTGAATGAGACTGCATGCTTAGCTAAATAATCAGGATCATACAGTGTGGAAATAAATTGTCCGGTTTTAAAACTGAGACCTTGTTGTTTTGATCCAAGGGCAACAGGAGGGTTAACTAAACTTTAAAAATTAAAAAAAGTTAAATCTTACCTTATTTCTGTCCTTCTCCAAAAATCTCCATTGCTCTTGACATTCATCCAGATAGAAGTAGACCTGCATCACTGGTCCTCCTTGATTCATTGTAAGTGAGGCTGTCATGGCTGAGAGCCTGCCATGAGAAGGGTTCTTTCCTCTGTAGGTCGTCATGTCACTGGTGACTGACGTGAAAGCAGCCGGCTCTTTCGCTGACATCATACCACTTTTATTCATACCAGGAACGCCGTTTCCACAGACTAATGACGATCTAGAGTTGAAGTTTGAGATTGAAGTGCTCTTTCGCTGACATCATACCACTTTTATTCATACCAGGAACGCCGTTTCCACAGACTAATGACGATCTAGAGTTGAAGTTTGAGATTGAAGTCGTACTGGAGTACCTCCTAAGGTCACTTACAGGATACCTGCGAGGTGTAAACTGTTGTGGATTCCCTGCACAGACCACAGTGTTTTCTCCATTAAGTCTCTGACACGACATGTTTCCCTGGAAATCAAAGTACGGGTTTTGTTCAGTGGGATGTTTAGCTCTATCCATCATGTAAGCATTGGGTTGTTGCCTCCTCCTGTTGCCTTCTCCAAGAAATCCAGACATTTGCATCTTCTTTTCTCTCTCCAGTTGGGACTTGACTTTTGCCTGCATCTGGCTCTGCTGGATCATCTGGTGTTTTATATACTGGTTCATTCTTAAATTAAAGTTCTCTCTTTGCATTGCCATCTTGTTTTGGTGATGGTTTGTGAGATTTAAATGTGAAGGAAGTTCCTGTGGTTTCTGAAAGTACTCGGTGTTTTGAGAGTTGAAATTGTGAAGCTCCTGAAAGGTGTCAAGTTTGAATTGGTTTTTCCTCATTTCTCTAATTCTTCCCCTCTGCACTGATCCAAAGTCTTCCAAGAGCTGCTTCTGGGTCTGCACTGCCGGAGAACTTTGTGCTGACACTGCAGGGCCGCTGAAGTTCCATTGTTCAGCCAGTCCTTGTTCTTTGGGCAAACCCAGTGTCTGCTTGTGCATGTTTGGAAACTCTTCGTGACAAATGCCATCATGCTCACGAGGCATGAACAACTGAAACCTGCTGACCAGCTGGTTCACGTTTTCTGGTAAATAATTCTCTTTACATATTGAATTTACATTGCTTTGGGCGTACTGATCTTCATAAAAATCATCAAAGGAGGAGACGTTCATTCCATTCTGCGGTCTAAAGCTGTCGCTGAGTTCAGTGAAACTATTCAAAGGCTGATCAGTCCCTCTGTCAATATAAGGAAGCATGCTGATGTGTTTATTTTGTTGTATCTGGGAAGGGTTCATCATCTTGGGCAAAGGTAGACCAGGTGGCAGTTTCTGAGGAAGCAAGGAATGGTTGTCACTGTTGGGCAAACTGAAAAGCCATTGTTGATTGCCAGCAAGGCCACGGGGCTCTAGGCTCGGTTGG